>WBNM01034070.1:131052-182696 GCA_013399055.1 Ramphastos sulfuratus
AATTAAAGGAGCCAGTTCCAGTTTCTGCTTAGCACATTTAATGCTTTGTGCTGAGTGGGGCGTTATGAATTAGAGCATCCTTCCCTGCTCCATTTCAGGGCTGGAGGTCTACTGGGTGCAGAGAACCACACGTGGCAGACAGGCACTGCTGAGCCCTCTGCAAACATGACTCAGTATCTGGAGGTGAGATCTGAGTATCTGGCCACTGTTAGTGCTGTGCACTTGTAGGCAGCACACACAGACCAAGGGACCGAGGCTCCTTCTCCTGCCTCCTCCATGCTGCGCGTCAGGGTGTGACACAGCTGCCCATGCAGTTACACCTCATAGACTTACAGACACACCCAGGTTGGCACAGCCCCTCAGGAGCACCAAGTCCAACCTAGATCCCTACTCTACAAGATTCACCTTAAACCATAGCCCTAAGTACCACATCCGAACGACCCTTACACACACACCCCCCGCTACCTGCATGTGCCTGCACAGCCTTTGGCTGCAGCTGTTAGCCCTCACTTCTTACCCAGCCTGGGTGGTGCTCCTCGCAAAGGGAGAGGGCAGGAAGCTGTGCTCTTCCCTCCCGCTGTGCCTCCCAGCGTGGGGCACCGAGGGCTGAGCACTAGCTCCACAGACGTGTGTGTGTGTTTTTCCAGTGATGGAGGGACACCAGCACCTTACAGGGACAAGAGTGGGGCAAGAGCCAAACCTGAAGTGTGAGGAGATGCCCAGTGGCCAGCTGGGAGCTCAGGCATGGTGATTTGCAGTGATTTGGCTTGCAGCCCTTCTTTGTCTTCAGGGGGAGCACAGGTGGGCAAAACAATTTCCATTCACATTTAATATGGCCAAAAGGAGCAGTTTTTCAGAATGTGTTTGGTGTATCCAGCTCAGTCAGTGAGCTCAGGACAGTTGAGTACTTCTGTTCCCCTGTGCTCGTTTGAGGCTAATTGGNTACCCACAAGTGTCCTCTGTGCCCTTCAGAGCATCAGGTTCCCACTCCTGCTGCTCCCTCTCCAGGCAGTGGAAACCACCACTTTCCTTATGTCCCAGCTGTGTGGTCAGGCTGAGGGCACGGACGGCAGGCTGGCAGCAACGGCAGGCAAGTATCCACTCTGAAGTTCGAAAGACAAAGAGCTCTTTCTGCAGAAAAGCTTTGGGTGCAAAGAAAATTGTCCTGCTGAAAGCCACTGCCAGGGACGTGTGAGTGAGCTTCAGCATGCAAAGAGCACAGCTCCCTCAGGAAAAGTCTTTTGCCATAATTCCCACCTCGTTGCTGCTTTTCTCTCAGGATCTGCTCACTGTTAATTATTGTTTCAGACTCTTTCTCCTGTCTCTTTTCCCCAGGCAGCTGCTGCGAGGCACTTGAAGGTTAATGGGCCATGTGCTAATTCTTAGCTCTGCATCTCTTCGATGCAGGAGAACCTGGCTGATGGCAAAATAAGCACCTCTGGCCAGCGTCAACAATTTATGGCTCCAGTTCCCTTCCAGATATTATTTTTTAATTTTTTTTTTTTCCAGTGAAGTGACAGAAAATACCCAGTGACCTGCTGCACAGGGTGGACTCTGGATTCTTGCATCCCTGTGGCAGGTGCCTGCAGGTAGACACTGCCTGGAAGGGTAGAAAAAGCTATAGCAGATTCTGGTGCACCAGCTTCACCTTTGCTCTTGGTGCACAGAAACAGCAGAAAGTGGATGGATGCTCCCAAAAGGACACCATTCCCCTGCACACCTCTGGCCCCACCTGGAGGACTTCATGAAAGCCCCATCAGTGCTGAAGCATCCCAGGAAACACGAAACCATAGTGAAGGTCGAACCAGTAGTGATAGAGTTGGGACCAAATGCCCACAGATGCAGACACAGCTCAGTACCAGCCTTGCCTGCTCCCTGGGGATGACTCCCTCAGCACTGGGGAAGCAGGGAGCTTGGGGCTTCAGACAAGCCTTGGTCTCAGTGCTGCTTTGCAGGCAATGGCTGGGTGTGTTGTTTGTGTGCAGCTGGAGTTCCTTGTGGCTGCCACGTGGGCTGGTAGCTGCTGTGTGGGTGTGTGTGAGCAAGGCCAACATGATGAGCCAAGAGATGCTCTCCCAGAGCTGCTGGCTGCTGCAGGCAGGGTGGTTGTTCAGCCCCGCTCAGTCTGGAACTGTGGTGCATGATGGCTCCCAGTCTGAGCCTCAAAGCTCACCTTACCCAGGGGAGAGCAGAGGGCACAGACAAACCAAGGAGGCATCACCAAGGTTGCAAGCTTAGTGCCTGGCAAAATGAGCTGATGTTGGCCTGCAGGAGCTTTCACCTCTCTGAGCAGCTCAGCTTTTGCAGGCTGCTGTTTGGGCTTGGCATTTTTAACTGTTTTTGAGGACAATTTCAGAACTGGTGAGCACGCAGAGGGTGCATGGAGTGACAGGTCTGGCTCAGCAGCCTGATCACTGAGACACAAGAGCAAGAGGCTCTCTGGGCTCGGCACATTGCCTGGTGTGGCAAGGGAACAACTCTGCTCGTCCCTCCTCCCGCCCGCGCCCTCTCCGCCGCCGCAAGGACCGCACTGCTGCTCTGCGCAGCAGCCCATCCACAGCTCCCGAGGGCTTGTGCCGCAGGCTCGGGGGGCTTTGCCCGTCCGCTCCTCAGCAACACAAGCAGCTCCTCCAAGCCAAGATGCGTGAACGCCAATCGTGTCTCCTTCAAACACAGGCCACGTGAAGGGCTCCCAGCTGTGCCGTTTCCCTCTCGGCTCCCTCACCTCTGGTGTTCTGCCCAGGGCTGTCCCTTTGCACGGCCACGGCTGCCACGGCCCACAGCTGAACCTTCTGCTTGGGAGAAGCGTGTGACCTTGGTGCACGCTGCACGGCACTGGGGTTCTGTTCAGAGGAAAGAAGGAGCTGTGTAGCTCAGTGGAGTGGGACAGTGCTTATTGCTGCAGTGCTGCAGTGGCTGCTCCACGCAGAGCAGGGATTCTGACCAGCAGGACTCTGCTGGGCTCGCAGGTATTTCACACCCTGGCTTTGTGCTTTTAAACCTCAAGGCTTCTCCTGATGGTTTCGTTGTCATGCTGACCTGGGGTCTATAGTGCCAGAAGTGACACTGCCACAGCCATCTCTAGAGGAGTTCCAAGGCACTTGTAGTTCCCTGCCAGCGACTTACCCAACAGGTAGGTGCAGCAAGGTAGCTTTGCTGGGCTGTAATTTAGCAGCCCAATTACATGGGATGCAGAGCCCCTGAGGCTGATTTTCTACCCTTGGCACCTTGATAACTGCACAGATAAAACGTGTAGAGGAAGGCTCTGTGCTGCACCACAGCACCGCAGTGTTACCTGCACGCAGCCGGAAAAGCGAGAGCCAGGCTGCTCTGGGAGGCAGGGCTTGGCTTGTGCTTTGTGGGTCATCTGGGGACTAAGCAGATTCCACAAAGAGAAATGCTTTCTGGCATGCTCCCCTAGGCAAGTCCACACAGCTATCTTTGGGTCTGAAGGACTTTCTCCAAAGCAGGTGGCAGGGAAAACACCACCTGTGCCTTGGGCGTTCCTGACTTCCTTCTACTCTTCCCTCAGTTCCCTTCCAGGAGTGACCACTGGGGGAAAGCCTCTCTCCTTTCGTGTCAAGCAGTACGGCACAAAAGGATATGGGAACAAATTTTGGGATTTCACCCAGGACAAGGCAGAGAACTTGAGGCTTAGCATGGGATAAAGGTGCAGAAACAGAGGCCACCCCTGCTGCCGCGGAGCTGGATGAGGATGGGTGAGCAAGCCCCATCCATTTTTGCTCTTCCAGTTGTGGGATTTCAGTAATGCATGACACAGCAAAGTGCTGCACACAGCAGTTACTCATGACATCCATCCAAACCCTGTGTGAATGAGTAAGGAAGCTTGCCCTTGGCCCCTAGTAAGGAAGAAGTTGAGTCCCATTTGGATCATTGATCTCAAGTGAGAGCTCAGTAACGAAGTGTTGTTGACACATTTGCCAGCTCTGTTGTTTACAGAGGTTATTTGCTGTCCCTGTATTTTCAGTCTGTCCTGCCTCTGGGAGCAGAGCTGGCAGGTGTGATCTCAGAGAGGAGGCATCTCCAGTTAGCTGATGGCAGGTGCCTGCCTCACAGAAGATGCTGGGAGCCCCTGTCCCACAGGCAGCCTCTCTTGGGAAAGCACAGGGACTGGCAAGAGGAGGGTGGGGATTCATCCATTCCTGTCAGCTCCATTTCGTATTTCAGGGGTCAGCAGTCACGGTAGGAGGAGCTGTGTGCAAGTTCATGATGGGACTTGAGATTAAATGTCTCGGTCCAGAGGGGATATAGCTCACTGAACTGGATAGCTTTGGATTCCATTAGCTTGTAAGCTTGTACTCAGCTGGCAGCCCTTCTCTGGTGGGCATGGGGTCACTCTGTAAAAGCCATTTTGCAGAGTTCTGCAAAATGCCTTTTTTTTTTTTTCCTTTTTTTTCCCCTTTTTTTTTGAGTAGAAAAACTCCACAACAGATACTCTTTCACCTTCTCACTTTCCTTCCCAGCCACTGCCACTGATTGAGACCTACTGATGACAGAAAAGCCACTCAAGAGCTCAGATCTCTGAATCACAGTGCTTAGTAATTAAATAAAAGCTCACACAGAGATTAGCCAATCTCCTGTAATTAGCACCAATCTACACATTCAATTAATGAGTGTTTCAACCCAGGAATGCATATTTTACGTCTATAAAGTATCCACTCTATTTTCTCAACTTCCTTTGTATTCGTATAATGATAAAAGCCTGTTGTAGTTTTATGTCCACAATGAATCTGGCAGCAGGCACAAAACCCAAGGGGGGGTCTCTTTGTCTTCCATGGGTTCGGCAGTAGGTGGCTGCTGAAGAGATAAGAGGTCAGTGGCAAATTGTGGTGGTGCAAGTTATGCACTCCTGCATGGTCTGGGGATCTGACATGACTGGAGCATCCCCAGCTGCAGGGTGATTGGACTAGATGACTTCTGAAGGTTATTTCCAACCCAAAATGTTCTCTCCTGGCCTCTGGGTCAGTGACAGCTTGGTTCTTATTTCCAAATCTGGTGTACCATGCTCATGAAATTCAGCAAGGTCAAGTGTAAGGTCCTGTACCTGGGTAGGCACAATGCCAAGCACAACTCCAGGCTGGGTGGGGAATGGCTGAGAGCAGCCCTGAGGAACAGGCCCTGGGGGTGTGGGGTGATGAAAAGCTCAAGATGAGGCTGCAGTGTTCATGCAGCCCAGACAGCAACTGTGTGCTGGGCTGCAGCAAGAGCAGTGTGGGCAGCAGGGCAAGGGAGGGGATTCTGCCCCTTTGCTCTGCTCTCCTCAGACCCCACCTGCAGTCCTGTGTGCAGTTCTGGAGCCCCCAGCACAGGAAGGACATGGAAGTGTTGGAGCCGGTGCAGAGGAGGCCACCAAGATGCTGAGAGGGCTGCAGCAGCTCTGCTGTGAGGACAGGCTGAGAGAGTTGGGGCTCTGCAGCCTGGAGAAGAGAAGGCTTCCAGGAGACCTTAGAGTAGCCTTCCAGTATCTGAAGGGGGCTACAGGAAGGCTGGGGAGGGACTATTGACAAGGTCTTGCAATGCCAGGACAAGGGGCAATGGGTTTGAAGTGGCAGAGGGGAGATTGAAAGTGGATGTTAGGAGGAAGTTGTTTGCAGTGAGGGGGGTGAGACACTGGCACAGGTTGCCCAGGGAGGTTGTGGCTGCTCCCTGCCTGGAGGTGTTCAAGGCCAGGTTGGAGGAGGCCTTGAGTGCCCTGTTCTAGTGGGAGATGTCCCTGCCTATGTCAGGGGGTTGGAAATGGATGATCCTTGAGGTCCCTTCCAACCTTACCATTCTATGATTCTATGACTCTATGTTTAGGACACTATGCTGGAAGCTTCTGCAGGGGTATGTGTGTGCCTCCAGGCTGCTTCTCAGTCAGTGCAGAAGGAAAGTTGGCATGGCTGCAAGACTTGGCTGACGGGGATAAGCCTGATGCAAATCAGATGGAGGGCAAGTGGAGGCAGACATTCATGCATGGAGCATTGGTCCTCCTGCCTCAGTAAAGTCAGGGCTCTCTGCAAGCATGAGGTTGTGCATCTCTTGGGAGCCACCTGAAGGCAGGAGGAAGGAGAGGGCACTTGTGGCACCCGTGGCAAAGGGAAGGGAAAAGGACCACCTTGTTTGAGTTGTGAATTAATGCATCAGGCTCCAGGCAGGGGGATGCATTGCTGGCAAGGCAGCCATGTAGATGGATTTGTGCAAAGGAGGAGTGATGATAGGAATAACAGGATGCCATGGAAGCTCTGCCAGCTGTGTGCCAGCTGTGTTGGGTGCCCTCTGCACAGAATCACTATCCCAGGACACGGACATGGGGCTACCTGCAAAGCTTGGCCACCCAAGCTGGTACACAATCCCTGCCACACGTGCAGCAGGCCCTTTTGAAGGCACTGTGGTGCAGGCTGGGGGCAGTGGGGGATGCACTTCTGGGGCACAGGAGGAAGTGGTGCTCCGAGGGATCAGCACAGGCAGATGTAAGGGCAAAGCATGAAGGATATCCTTTGCCAGCCAAGGGTGCCCCCTCGGCAGGTCACTGCACTTGTACACAGTGCTGCATCCACCTCCAGTTCCTCAACACCTTTCATCTGGAAATAAGCATTACTTACACAGCTGAAGGTTCTGTAAAATAACTCCCCCAGACCAAAGAAGCAGATGCTGAAGAGCACTTTGTGATGAATAAATGATATGACAGAAGGGAACAAGAGTGAGTAAGCACTTCCTCCCCTCGCACACACAGGCAGAGCTCTTCCCTGACACCTTCTCACAACCTCTTTCCCCTTTCAGTTTTATACTCACATCAATGTGTCCCTACACTCCAACACACCACCTGAGTGTAGCCCTACACTCCAACACACCACCTGAGTGTAGCCCTACACTCCAACACACCACCTGAGTGTGTCTCTACACTTCAATGCACCACCTGAGCATGTCCCGACACTCCAGCACACCACCTGAGTGTGCCCCTACACTTCCAACACACCACCTGAGTGTATCCCTTCACTCCAACACACCACTTAAGTTGCGTCCCCTACACTCCAACACCCCACCTGAGTTGTGTCCCTTCACTCCAACACACCACCTAAGTTGCGTCCCCTACACTCCAACACCCCACCTGAATGTGTCCCTTCACTCCAACACACCTCAGGAGTGTCCCCTGCACTCCAACACACCTATAGCCTAGCTCTATGAACCTCCTAGTTGACACTTACCTGACCAAAACACACTGTGCACCACTGAGATGATTCATTGATCCTCTTTGTTTGCAAGGCTGAGTCTTAGCACACCATGGTTGGCCAAATGCTAATGCACAGCAGTGCAAGTGGGAGGCCCCCTCTCAGCCCCCAAACACACAACTACTCCTCCTGACTTTATGCAAATGAAACTCACAGGATTGGAGCTTTAGGGGCTAGAAGATATTCTAGTGATAATATTTAGTCATTATTATTTGGCAACTCAGCTTGCACTCTGATAGATAACTGCTGAGAAGGAGGCTGTGAGCATAGGAGCCCCCCCACAGCTACCCAGCAAATCCTGAAGCACAGGAGGTTCCACCTCAACACAAGGGGGAACTTCTTGACTGGAAGGGTCCCAGAGCACTGGCACAGGCTTCCCAGAGAGGCTATGGAGTCTCCTTCTGTGGAGCCTTTCAAGGCCTGTCTGGATGTGTTCCTGTGTGCCCTGAGCTAGATTGTCTGGTCCTGCTCTGGCAGGGGGGTTGGACTGGATGAGCTCTTTGGGTCCCTCGCAACCCCTGACATCTGTGAGCCTGTGAACCTTTCTGCAAACAGGGCACAGCAGTCAGGCACCACAGGGCAGAAGGTAACAGCAGAACAGATACCTCACCTAGGACACTGCTAATCATATAATCATAGAATGGTAAGGTTGGAAGGGACCTCAAAGCTCATCCATTTCCAACCTCCTACCATAGGCAGGGACACCTCCCACTAGTACAGGTCACTCAAGGCCTCATCCAACCTGGCCTTGAACACCTCCAGGGAGGGAGCAGCCACAACCTCCCTGGGCAACCTGTGCCAGTGTCTCACCACCCTCACTGTAAAGAACTTCCTCCTAACATCCAGTTTCAATCTCACCTCTTCCAGTTTTCCAGTTCAAACCCATTGCCCCTTGTCCTGTCATTGCAAGACCTTGTCAATAGTCCCTCCCCAGCCTTCCTGGAGCCCCCTTCAGATCCTGGAAGGCTACTCCAAGGTCTCCTGGAAGCCTCCTCTTCTCCAGGCTGCAGAGCCCCAACTCTCTCAGCCTGTCCTCAGAGCAGAGCTGCTGCAGCCCTCTCAGCATCTTGGTGGCCTCCTCTGGGCCCGCTCCAACAGTTCCATGTGTTTCTGTGTAGCTGCAGAAAAAATCGGATTGATGCTGGTGCTAGACAACTGTGAGGGGAGAGAGAGGTCCCCTTGGGCATCTGCTGCTCCTTAGATCTGTATTTCTGCCTGTGTGCTGTTCAAATGCATTGCCATGGAAGGATTTTCAGCTTGTGCTCATCAGCCATCAGCAACTTGCTGGCAACACCTGGTGCTGAGGAGGTCAGGGCAGCTTGTGCCAGCTGCAGCTTTGTCCTCGTGTCACACAGTGGCAACAGCCTAGGCCATGCTCTGCTAACCGAGAGCAGAGGACAGCTTGGTTGGGTTGTGATTTAGATTTGTGGCATGCGAGTGCAGATGCTGCAGCAGCTGTTCTGTCATTCCTCAGGATGTGCCTTCTGAATGTCACCACAGTGATCTCTTTTTCTGCTGCTTTTGCAGGGTTGCTGATCCTCTGTATTACATTTCTCTTCGGTGCTCTTTTGTTGCTGTGTGGCAACACATCCTGCAAACAAGCAGTTGTTCTTCTAGAGGTTAGTGTGGCCCAAGCAGCATCCAGCCTGGTTTAGCTATACACTGCATGAGAATATCCGCAACTTTCTGCAGCGCCCATGTGGAGAAACTTCTGACAGCCACCAAGCAATGCAAAAGAAGTCTTAAATTACTCCATGTGGGGAATCTCAGCTGGGAAGCTGTCACAGACTGATGCACTTCATTCAAGTGGCCTTGGAAATAATTTTTTTTCCCCACATCACTTTTATGTCAGGGAAGTGCTGAAAGCACTGCTGAAAGAATTTCAGTATTCAACCTGCTTTGCCTGAGAGCTTTCCAGCCGGCATGCAGGAGTGCAGCAAAAGCCTCTATTTTTATTTCAACATTTGCATACAACTCAGCTTCAGCCATCAGTTCCAGATATTCTCACTGGTGAGCTCTCTTCTACTGGTGAGCTAGCAAATGGACAAACATTCTGTGATGGTTTGGAAGTTACCCACCCCACCCCACCCCCAACTTTGTAAAATCCCCCAGACTAGACTCAGCCAGCTGGAAGTTAAGGACTGAAGCTCTATTTACAGCTTAGCACAATGTACAAGCAGAGATAGACACAATAGACAGGAATAGTTACAGACATAGACAAGTTAAAGGTAATACAGAAACACAACACCCCTCCTAGAAATCAGAGTCCCCAGGAAGGGCTCCCAACCACCCTTCCACCTTCTTCCCACCCCTATACCTTACCCCAGGGTTTGCCTTACATGCAAGGTGAGTTTGGAGGATGGGCCAGGGGGGTTAGAAGGAAAGTGGTTAGTGAGGTTACTCGGCAGAGAGGAGGAGGCAAGAAGCTACACAGCCTGAGAGTATCTGCAAGCCTGAGTGTCTTATCTATGTTTATGTTCTAATTTTTAAACATCTCAGCAAGCCTGATCCTGCTCTGGCAGGGGGTTGGATTGGATGATCTCTGGAGGTCCCTTTCTGTGTGTTTCTCAGCCATTCCTTCCCTGCACAGTTCCCCAGAGCAAGGCCAAACCTAGCCCTGTGAGAGCTGGACCATAGATCTCAAGGGCTCAGTCTGTCTCTGCTCAAGCTCCATTTCCCAGCACTGCTTAGCCACAGGTGGAAAGCCCGAGAAGTTGTGGGAGAAAAGGAAAACACTTCTCAGAGTTTTAGCTGAGCTAGAGAAGAAAGATTGCTGAAAGTGGTATACATCCATCTCTGTGCCACCTGTACCCACCAGGTTGTAGTCCATGGTCTGTGTGCAAAAAAAGGAGGCAAAGTGAAAACAGAATTCTACATGTCCCGCCACCAGCCCAATGCCTCTGTTTATGGAGGTTACTAACTTAAAAATACATTTTAGTGCCTAGTGGTAGCTGGCAAGCATCACCTGCACCCTTCAATCGACAGCAGCATCTGCCTGACAGTGATGCGAGTCAGTGGGAGCGAATCGCCGCAGCCTGGAGCCAGGACATCCCAGGTGGTCTGGCTCAGTTCAGAGTCATTACTATGGACAAAAATAAGCCCCACTTGCTGCTGGAACCTTTCAGAACCAAAGTAGGCTCTGAGCACAGCCCGTGCCCTTCTCTGCAGCTGCCTCTGCTCCCAGAGCAGTGGGGAAGGCACAGCCAAGTTTCATTGCTTGTGATGGTGTTTCTCTTCCATCTCAGCTTCTCCTCTCCAGGGCACTCAGTGTGTGTCTTTGCCCACCACTTCTGTGAAGAAGCCTGTAATGCCAAGTAGGCTCTTGTCACTGCCATGGCCTAAGGTCAGAGGAGAGGCTGCAGGGGGGCTTCACCTCTTCTATACGCTCAGGAGAAACCAAGGACAAGCTGTGTGCTTCTGGCCACCCCAAGGGCTGTCCTGCTTCAGGCTCTGCAGGTCAAATGCGGGACGGGAGAACATCACAGCGCCGCTTTCCCTGCCCTGGGCACTGCGGCTGCTATCTGAGCACCCAAGGAGAGTCATTTCTCCTTCTGCCCCAAAGGCAACTGAGCACAGCTCGACCGGAGAGAGCCACAACTGCTGGCTCGCTGTGAGCAGGCGGTGCTGAAAATGCTGGTGTCTGTCCCCCAGAATGAAACAGGTCACCAGAAGAAGCCTGCTGCAATTCCTAGCTGATTTCAGTTTTGCAGGAATTCCAAGATGCTGGACACAGGGAAGGAGTTTGCTTACCCTGGTATCCAGGCTGCTCTTCGGAGGCAGCGACTGCGCCTGCCGCTCCTCCCCGAGCTCTTTCCCTCCCACGCAGCCACCTGCGTCCCTCGGCAGGCGGCAGGGGCCATGACTGACAACGCAGCCTCTGCTGCGTGTTTGATTCCTGCCAGCCACGCATGAGCAGGTTCCTTTCACCTGTGGTCACCTGCAGCATCATTCGGTCTCACGGCTCAGATCCAGTATTTCATTAAAATGATGCGAATGGAGCCCCCTCAAGGCAGCTTGAACTCTGGAAACCCATCTGACTGTGGCTGTTAAAACCTCAGGTCTGCCTCAGTCCCAAGTCTCAGCAGAGGTGAGGAAACTGCTGAGCCCTGCTGGATAGGAAGAGATGAATGTATATTTTTTCACCCTGAAAAGGAGAAGCCAGGGTAAGCAGTCCTGGAGCAGAGGTGTGCCAAGGACGAGCTCTGGCAGAGACAGTGAGCGGCCTTGGCAAACCACTCTGCAGTGAAACCCAAGTGCTGGGGCATGGCTCTGCTTTCAGCTGAGGACTGCTCACCCATGCACCTTGCCCAAAGGGCAGCACTGAAGCACCTCACATCCCCCCAGCCTCACCTCTGCAAGGTTTATGCTTTTTGCTCTTCATGAGCTAAAGTGACGCAGTCAGGCTGCAGCCCCCGGAGCCTGGCCAGGGGAGGTGGATTATGTCTTGACCATGGGTTGGTTTGCTTGGCATTTGCTTATCTTGCACTGAATCAGATACCAGCTGCTTATCTTGCTGGGAGCAGAGGGTCTGGCAGGCATCATCCCATGCTGATAAGCATGGATCAGCCTGCTTTCTTCTCCCTGGGCAGGTGGCATGTCTGCAGTAGGAGAGCTGTATCCACAGGCCTGGCATTTGCCAGGTAATATGTACTGCAGGATAACTGCTCCAGAGGCCCTGAAAGCAGCACTAAACCCATCACCACTGGGGCAGTCAGGCAGGAGATGCAGTGATCTCTCACCACAGCAAAGAGATGTCCCCAAGGACCCTGCCCTCCAGATACATTTATTTTCAGGAGGCACAGTCTGTGATGAGCTGATCGTGGGTGACTCTCTGAGAGCCTGACAGGCAGTTTCTGCACCTCTAGCCCCTTCCCCTTGCTGCAGGCGGTGCTACACAGTGCCCTGGGGTGGACCTCCAGGCTTGGTCAGGCAACTGTGAGCTTGAACCACTGAAGCCACTGCTTAGAGTCAGAAGGCTGCATGCTGGAGTAGTCAGTTGCTTGCCCTGATGGTGAGGACTCAGCCTGGCCAAGGACACATGAACAGTGAGCAGCAGCAGAGCTGAGATTTGGGGCTACACACCCAACATCAGTCTGGACACCCTTTTAAGGTCTGATGCTGCATCAACACCACCAGAGCATGAGATGTAACAGGCTGTGACATTCCTCCTGGCAGCCCAAAAGACAGCAAGCGTGATGTGGCATTCCCCTTTCCAGCCTCTGGAGGAAACACACCTGGAGGCACCAGCAGCCTGTGCAGCTGCTTCTAGCTGGTACCATTGCAACTGAAAGGAAGGCCTCTGGGCTCCGTTTACAAGGAAGTAACAAGGATGCTCAAGGGGACTACAAAGTAGTTGGGCAATAGCAAGGGCACAAGAATAATTCTTTGAGGAAAGGGGAGAGAAAGAAACAATCTAAAACTGGCAATGGCAAGCACCATCAGTAAGAGATTCTGCAGAAAGCAAAGCAAAAGCCATCTGTAGCTCAGGACAGCTGTGGCAGCTGCTGCTTTTACTCAGCTGTGAGTTTATTTTGTGACTGCAGTCTCTGAAGCCAGCTTAGGCCACTGGTCTCAGCTGTCAAGGACTATGAGCCCAGCTCACAGATGAACAGGATGCAGAAAAGAGAGGCTGAAGGCAAAAGGTTCAGAGGAGACCAAGTGCTCCCAGGCCAGCACAGACACTTCCACAGCACAAGAGGCACTCAGGGCTTTGGTGTTATTGTTCCTGGGCCAGCTGAGCTGCTGAGTACCTCCATCTGGACATTCAGTCTCTCTCTGTTGGGCAGTTCCTCATCAGCCAGCTGAAGGCTGTTTTGGATAGACTCAAAATTGCAGGTGAAGAGCAGCCTTGAGCTGGAGCTATCAAGGCTGGGTCTTTATGACTACCAGAGTGCAGTGACATCCCTTGCTAAAGAAGCCAAAAGGGAAGTAAGGAGCCCACATGAGGCAAGCCTCATTTGATCTCCTGTGTGATCTCAACTAAAGAGGATGCAAGATGAAAACTTCCCACACAGCAGAGCTCAATTCCCAAATTGCTTTCCCATTGCCAGTTTCTAGCCCCAGCTGGGAGACGAGGCATTAGCAGTATTCAATGGCTGTGCAGCTCTCCCCCCAGCACCACGGCACTCCTGGTGTTTACTTTCTGTCTGACATGAGTCATTAGCCCAGAAACAGCTCTCCAGGATGCCTGTGTGGACCACGCTGAACACCTTTCTGTAGTGACCTTCCGCACTTGTTTGGCCTGCTGCTGCGGAGGAGTGGGGGTGTGGGGGGTGTACATAGAGATATGGATGCAAACAGAATCACAGAAACAAACACCCAGGTGGGCAAAGCCCCTAGGATCACCAAGTCCAACCTATAACCCTACTCTACAAGGTTCATCCTAAACCATATCCCCAAGCACCACACCCAAACGACCTTTAAACACATCCAGGGTTGGTGACTCAACCCCATCCCTGGGCAGCTCATCCCAGTGCCTGAGCCATGAAAATATTTTCCCTAATATCCAGTCTAAACTTAGGCAGTGGCAGCCTGAGGCCATTCGCTCTCATTCTATCACTGCTGCCCTGTAGGACCAGCCCAGCACACAGGCATGCACACACAGTGACGAGCACACACAGTGAGCAGAGAAGGTTGTTCCCGGAGGCAGGAGGCTTCATGCACACATGCAGCTTGCACAGATCCCTTCAGACCCAGATGGGTGCCAGTGCTCTCCCATGCAAGCAGCAGGGTGCTCTGGTGGTGCAGAGACGCAGCACAGAGCCGTGCCCAGCCTGGAAACAGCCGGAAGGGTCCCAGCGGGCAGCTGCCTGCGAACGAACCCCCAGCTCCACGTGCCCCCTCTCCCACTGCTCTGGGTGAGCAGGCCTGGGGTTGAGTGCAGCATCCCCAGAGCTGGGTGCAGCATCCCCAGAGCCAGCAGGGGACATGCTTTTTGTGCCCAGTGGCCAAAGAGCATGAGTCCTCTGGCTGACTTAGCAGTGCCCTGTCGAGCTGTGGCTGCAAGGAGACCCATCCAAGCTACCTTGGCTCTGCTGAGGTGTCCCAGGATGACCACATTGCCCATGAGTAAGCCTGAGCTGGCAGCTGCGGGCACTGGCTGCCTGCTGGAGCACAGCATGTCCTGCTCCTCTGCCAGGCTCGCAGCTCACTCTGGCAGCCAACTCTTCAGCCAAGCTGAGGTGACGCAGCAGAAGGAGCAGTTTCATTTGTCCCCTTCCCATTCTTGAGCTGAAAGAAGCACAGCCATGGGAGTGGGTGCCCCAGGGTGCTGCTGTGAGCACTGCAGTTTCTGCCTGAGGCCTGATTCTTGTGACATCGCTATGGCTCTGGTCAGCAAAGAGCCCTCAAGCCCACATTTCTATGGGTGCACTCATGTTCAGAAGTTGTCTCTGGGAGTGTAGGCCTTTATTGTTAAAGCTGATGCCAGAACAGGGCAGGACAGGCCTGCTGCCATGTCGAAAGAGCAGGGAAATGAAGGCGTGTGCTGCAGGAGACTGCGGTGGGAGATGTCCTTTACAGGTGACCTTCCCGGGCGCAAAGGAGAAGATTTATTTGTATCCAGCCCAAGCAGGTTTCCCAGTGCTTGCAGCAGCTTTTCTCTGGGGACCTGGTGCCATAGGTACACTCAGGTGGGGGAGCCCACCACAGGAGTTCTGCCTCCCTCCCTTGAGACTAAAGCTGTTGCTTTGGGCCATGCAGAGTGCAGAAATGCCTCAGGGGAGAAACCACTGAGTGTTGGGTCTCATAGGACTGCCAACCCCAGCAGTGCTCAGCTGGGAATCATTCAAGATAAGGAGGTAGTTACGTAAACATGGATGCGGCATGGCAAAGCAGGGTGCCTGACAGTGACCTTGTTGAAGATGCTTTATCTGTGTGTGTTGTGAACAGCTCAGAGAGAGCTGCCTGTTCCAAGAAAAGAGAGAATGCATAGTGTGTGTGACCAGGGTCTACCCTGTACAAGTCCATGCTGACTTGCTGCAATAAAGGGGTGATCTTGGATGCACCACATCGGTGTCTGGTCATGCCTGTCTCGCAGCATCCACCCCCTCACACCTAGCGATCCCTGACGCCGCCTGATTCCGCAGCCTCTGATGATCCCCTGGCATTCCAGTCTCTCCACCAATGTGATATTCCCAGCAATTCCACCACAACTGAGCAGCCAGCCTGGCCCAAGAGCTGGGCTAGCAGCCTCAGTCAGTCCACGGGCTGCACTAAGGCACAATGGCCTCTCGAGAACCCAAAGCCAGAGCTGTCTGACAGGGTACCATTGCTGGGCTGAAGGCAGCCAAGTCCAGCTGGGGTTTTCAACCCATGACACTTTCCTTGGTGGGGCATGCAGACACACGAGACTGGCAGAGTCCATCACAGGAGGTGTAAAGACATTTCCCCGATAGATTAGCAACAAAACAGTGCAAAACTGCCTGCTCCTTTGGTCAGCATGGTGGAAGCCAGCAGGTCACAGTGACACAACAAATGAGGCAGATGTGTTTGAACACGTTTGTGGTTCATGTCTCTAGCAGCCGTTAGCAAGGTACCTTTTTGTACTACAGAAAAAGCCAGAGAGAGAAATATTTCCAGCAGAAGATTGCTTTACGTGCTTCAGCTCGGGAAAGAAAGGCCAATTTGTACCCTGCTGGCTAGGAACAGCTCATTTCTGGGGCTCTGACTCATGCAGAGCTCAGCAGCCATGCACACTGTTGACTGAACTGCCACAGAATTGTGTGCAGTGCTTGTGGATAATATCTGATGCTTTGGAGTGCAGCAGGCAGCAAATGTCTGAAGCAAATCCGAGGGACACGAGAAAACTCAAAGGTGATGTTGCAGATCTGCTCCAAGGAGGTCTTGAGTTCTTTCTATAAGGGAACAGCAACCAACTTCCCCTTTTCCAGAAGCATGCCATGAGGAAAGGACTGGGCTGAAGTCATGCAGAGAGGCAGGCTGAAATAGCAGGTGGTGCTGTAAGAAGTTGGCTGGGGAGAACAAGAGGAGGCAGTGAGTAGGGAAAGGGCCAGCTCTGAGGATACGGTGTGGTACTTCAAGTAGGAGTGCAACTGGTGGAGAACTCACATTAGCTCTGGGGGGAAGGACAGGAATTCCTGCTCAAGCTGCCACATTATGACAATGCAGCAAAGCCCAGGCTTGCAATAGGCATCTGGAGAGCTGGTGATGTGCCATTCACTTAAAGGTTGTTGAGCCCAGTACCTTATCTGACCACTCGAAGCCATTTGAAGCTTGCTGCACGTTTGCTGCTGCTGCTGCTGCGGGAGCGCCGTACAGACGGCAGGGTGAAGGCATGTACTGGTTTGAGGCTAATTGGAATATTTTAATGGAGAAAATTATATTATAGGTTGAGAAAGGAAAACAATGGTGATGTCTGCTGCACTCATAGGCTTGCTGAGATGTTAAGAATAATAACATAAACATAGATAAGACATAGAGTCTCGGGCTTTCTAGATTCTTGCTTTCTCCTCTCTGCCGAGTAACCTTTCCTTCTAACCCCCCTGGCCCATCCTCCAAACTCATCTTCCGCATAAGGCAGACCCTGGGGGTAAGGTATAGGGGCTGGGGAGAAGATGGAAGGGTGGTTGGGAGCCCCTCCTGGGGACTCTGATTTCTGGGAGGGGTGTTGTGTTTCTGTATTATCTTTAACTTGTCTATGTCTGTAACTGTTCCTGTCTGTTGTGTATATCTCTGCTTGTACATTGTGCTGAGCTGTAAATAGAGCTTCAGTCCTTAACTTCCAGCCGGCTGAGTCGAGTCTGGGGGATTTTACAAAGTGTGGGGCGGCAGGGAACTCCCAAACCATCACAGGGCAGCTGCAGCACTCGAGTGCCACATGACACGGTGTTTGCCAACAGGCATTTGCCCAGCGTCCCACTCCTCCACGGGGGGTTGGAGTGTGCTCTGCCACCCTCCCTTAGAGCTGCTGCCAGCACCTCGGCAGCCTGCAGCTCCTCTGGCAGCTGCTGCACAAGTCCACCCTCCTTCACCACAGCACACAGCACACAGCCACCTTGCTTAGGTGCAGTGCTTTGCTTCCCACTCCTTGCCAGGACATGGCCACGCTTCAAAAGCGAGGGCACCGCTCCTGAGAGGGCTGAGGAAGTCAGGACCCTGCGAAGCGGCACCGAGAGCTGTTTGAAAAGAAACCCCTGCGAGAACCATCAGCTGCTAACGACTGCCGCGGGCTCGAAAGGTTGCTCACAGCGACAAAATACCACTCTGGAAAGGGGCCGGAGGGATTTATAACACCGGCAAGCCCACGGGAGCCATGGCTTTGCAAAGGGCTTTCTAAACGGTGTCTCTGCCCACGTAACAGCCACCTATACATCACACCATCTTCAGCTACAACTTTAATACTTGGGGGCTTTTATTAATGATTTATCAGCCTTTTGAAGTTTATTTTTCAGCTATTATTCATAGAATTATAGAATCATAGAAGAGTAAGGTTGGAAGGGACCTCAAGGATCATCTAGTTCCAACCCCCTGCCATAGGCAGGGACACCTCCCACTAGTACAGCTCACTCAAGGCCTCCTCCAACCTGGCCTTGAACACCTCCAGGGAGGGANATTCCCCACCCAGCCTGGAGTTGTGCTTGGGATTGTGTGTACACAGGTGCAGGACCTTATACTTGGCCATGCTGAACTTCGATATTTTCATCAGTGTTAACTAACCCCAGGGAGCATTTGCAGCTTCAGTCTGAGTTAAGCCTTTATTCCTCACCGTTTTAAACACATGACAGCCAGCTGAGTTGTTTTGTTGGCTGTGGTTAATTCTGTGGTGGCAGGGCCGTGTCACTGAGGAGTAACTAATCTCTGTCCCTCACAGTTCCTGGGGAGCACAATGCTGTAGTTAATCTTTGTAGCTGCAAAAACAAAACCAGAGAACCTCGAGGTTATTTTTCTGATTGGAAGTCTTTAGAATATTCCCTAAAAAGGCAAGGCAATTCAGACCCCAGGCACAAGTGTGATTCGTCTGCTGAGGTGGAAATTAGACCCTTGAGTCAAGAGGCTAATTAAGCTAATTAGATCTAAAGCCCAAAAGGAAACTGCAGACATTTCTTTAAATCTCATTTGTACGTAAATAAATCTGGACCAAGTCCACTGTCATTTGCTGGACTCATATCCAAGTAACTGAAGCCACTCCTGAGCTCTGCTGAGCTCAACATCAGCCAAAGGCACTGAGGTAAAACAATTTCCAGCTAGGCTGTCTTTTCCCTGGATGAAACTAGATGAACTTGGTATGACAGTGCTCTTCCTTCCAAAGGCACTTTGCCATGCTGATGGATTACTTTCTTTTAAAAAGCTAAAGGCTTGGTGAATCAGGAGGCCCATCACCAGCTTACGGAGGTGCCAGCAGTAGCAAACAGAGAGTAGGAACCTTTCAGTGTCAGCTACTGCCTCTTCAGGAGAGTCAGGATTTTCAGTCTCTGGCTTTCCTGTGGAGGGAACTTTCTCTTCTGCTATTTCTGACCTCCCCCTACAATTGCCAGCTACACTGAGACCACTGTTTAGTAAAAAATAAGTTACATAAATGCTGCATGCAAGTGGACAAAGTGAGCGTGGGACACGAGCAGGCACAGCTATAGGCGTTAGCACACATGTGCAGTTGGCTGCTGTGCAGCCATCAGGACAAGCCTCTTTGGCCTGGTATGTACTAGGCAGTGGTTGGTTGATTTCTGACTGCCTGACATGCTCTTCTCCCTCTCACCCCACCCCACAGCAGTGCTGGCTGCAGGAATAGCTGTGCCAGTCTGTCTTACAGGGAGCTGGAAGGCAGCCTGCCTGGACAGCTAGGAAACACTGAGTCCAGCAGCCTGCCTCTCTCTGACATCCACATTCTAGACTACTGCATAGCTGCTATGAGCAACAGAGAGGGCTCAAGGCTCTCTCTGACCCCACTGGCCTAAGACAAATCCAGGGAGTACCTAAAATCTAGAGACAAGCAGAGATGAAAAAAACTGAAAATCCAAACCTTCTCCATCAGCAAGACTACCATGTTATTCCATAATTTGGAGCTAGTTTTCCTCTGAACCTCAAACAACTGAAGGAACCAGGAGCAAGGAACCGCCTGGAGGACATCAGATGCTTCAGTGAGAGCTGCTGGCAAAAGGTTACAAAACTATATTAACAACAAAGAAGGAAGGGGATAAGAAGGGCACCAGGAGGTAACAGCAAAGCCACTAGGTCAGCCCAAGGAGCTCTCCAGTTCTTTACCTGCAAATGCCTGCAAAGCCTCTCAGGACATCAGGTTCCTACATTATCATTTGGTGACATTTCAAATAGACCAACAACATGAGGAGCACACAAAACCTTTCCCTGCTCTCACATGCTGTGGTGTGGTGTCTGGGATAGGAAGAAGGGCTTCCAGGGAAGGACAAAAGAAAGAGGCTTCCCTTCATCTGAGGTGAGAAGGAGGCTGAGGGGAGCTGGGTTCATGGAGCTAAATGTGCCTGCAGTGCTTTTGCATAGGGTACTGAAGAGCATGCAGGCTACCTGGAGCTGATGCTCATCTGAGATGAACATCTCTTCTCATTACTGACATGCAGCATTGTTTCTTTCTTCAAAGTTCTCTCCTTTGGAAGGTTTTCTAGAGCTGTGTGCAGCTGGAGCAGACTGCCAGCCTTGGCACGGGGTGCTGCCACATCCCAGGGAGCACTGGTAGTTTGCCTTTGGAAGATGGCCAGCCCTGGCTCCTGCAGCCTGGCAGCTCAGCAGGAACTGGGAGCCGTTGCCTTGCAGACAGCAGATATCCTTGGCTTGCTAATTAAGCATGCTGTACTCAATGAAACCACAGACAAATGCAAACAGGCCCCCTCATGACAGTGCCTGACTCATGTTCCCATTTCACATCACTTACAGCCTGAATTCCAATTTCTGGAGTCAATGTGAGCATTTCATCAGCTCTACTAAGTTCAGGATCGGCCCTTCCCAACCATCCTTTGCCTCACAACCTGAACCCTTCCAACCTCTGTCCTATGGCAAAGCTTCAAAAGCTAGAAGAGGTCTGTGGCAGTACACGCACAGGGGTTCCAGCTGCAGGACCACAACCTCTCCACCTTTCACTTGCAGTTGGGAATTCGATTGTTATATGTTAGGACAGATCACTGCAAGTGATGCTTTCAGCAGGCAGTAAGGCAAGGCAGCTTTTCAGCTAGGCACAACCCACGACATGAGATCAGTTTGTCCCTCCTGGCCATGGTAAAGCCAAAGCTTCCCTTCCTTCCCAGCTCCATCAGGGCTCTGACATTGATGGCACCTGCACACTGGTGTGGTGCTTCTCTAGCCAATCTCCTTTGCAGCATCAGTTTTTATCCTATACCTGTTGCTTGTTTAATGAGCAATAAGCCACACCAACCTTTTTTTTTTTTTTTAACAGAAAATGGAGGTTTCAGTTGCTAGTGGCAGATGATTCAGTTCTCTCTGACTTTCCCATATAAGCTTCAAGATAATTAGTCAGCTTCTTAAGAGTCATACCTCTGTCCTATCCCTTGCTGCTAGGGTGCTCTGTCAAGTACCTGTGGAAATTGCAGTTCAAAGTCCAAGCATCATAACAAGCTGGCTACAAACAATACATCCAAGTCTGTGAATAAACACCTAATACTCTACACATTCAGAGCACAAGAACTGCTGTGGAGAAGCTGTCCTGTGAATTAGGAACTGCACAGCTGCCTCCCAAGCAACCCAAATTGTCTCTTATAACCCCCCAAATATACACATTGGGGCTGATGCATTGACATCAGAGAGTTGTGGATTAGGACAAGTATCTTATTTTGACCTAGAGGCTTGGGTTGGACCTATTAGTGTAAACACAAGGATCCCAGGCTTTTAAAGAAAGCTTTTGGGAGAAAGAAACAGAATTCCATAGAAAAATGAGAAATGTGTAGGTGTTGGACTATTACTCCAGTGGCAGTAATAAGTCTTCCAAAATGCAGACTGTTTCATAAGGCTTGGCAGTGTTTAGCAGTCAAAGGAGCATCACAAGACATTTTCACCTGTGTTGGTAGCATGTCTTGGAATTAGGTGGCAGGCACAGATCAGCAGATGCTCTCTGTATGCTTTGTGCTAACACAATCACCCAGTGCTACAGGGACAGTTTGCTGCACCCCAGCTCTCCTAGCAAACCAAAGGACACACTTGAACACCATGTGGCATGGTTGCTCCCTCAAAAATGACATCTGGACTTGGATTAAGGAATGGATAAATGAAAAATATGGCTGCACGAGAAGCAGAGAGAGCTTCCCATGGAGAGGTTTTCCATATACCTTTCCTGTTCCTGATCTAGGCCAGGATGCCATCGGCTCTCCTGCCCACCTGGGCACACTGCTGGCTCATGTTCAGCTACTCTCTACCAGCACCCCCAGGTCCCTCTCTGCCTGGCTGCTCTCCAGCCACTCTGTCCCCAGCCTGCATCACTGCTTGGGGTTGTTGGGGTTGTTGTGGCCAAAGTGTAGAGTCCTGCACTTAGCCTTGTTCAATCTCATCCCATTTAGGCTGCCCCCTCCTTGCTCCAACCTCCCTTCAGGGAGCTGTAGAAAGCAATGAGGTCTCCCCTCAGCCTCCTCTTCTGCATACTGAACACCCCCAGCTCCCTCAGTCCCTCTTCTACAGCCTTGTTGCCCTTCCCTGAACAGGCTTCATGGCTTTCAGGAGGCAGAGGGTGACAGACAAGAGCCCTAGTGCCCTGGCATGGACGAGGCCATAGGCCTGAGCAGGACACCATGACAGCACATCCACACAGTGCTGGAACTCTGGGCACTCATGCAGGCTGAGGAAATGAAGTAGCTTGGCCACTAAGACCTTGTTTAGTGCCCTGGAGAGCAGTCTCCCACTGACCAGCTCTCCTACAGCAATGTTACTCTTTCCTTGGCTGTAAGCAAAACACTGATTTAAATAAAAAAGCACTAAATCTGCTGCTTAAAGTGTTCTGGGGGGTGCTGATGGGCTCATCAAGGCTCACACTGCAGGCAAATTGCTGTGCCAGCAGCTGTGCAGTTGGGCATCTGGATCAACTCAACCTTCAAAAAGGATTTTGGACTGAAGTCAGTGCTGCTAGGTTATGGCAGGCAGGTGCTGAACATCTGACAGCTAACCTAGGTGCAGAAACATCTCCTTGTCAAGCCAGGTGACAAGGAGGACAAGAGTGGTGGTTAAATGGTCCATGCAGCTGGGATGGGAAACCCAGAGTACACCCAGGGTCATGAACTTCTGCTCCAGATGTGCTTCCTGACAAAACCCCAAGCACCTCATCCAGATGGAGAGCCTGAGGTGTTTAAGCCTCCACATCTGCTGACTGCTCTAGTACCTCAATCCAGCTCTGTGCCCCCCGTAGAGGCCTTGGCACAAGCCCATCAGAGTGCCACATGCCCAGGGACAGCCACGCTGCCTTTAGGACTGTGCCAGTGCCCCTGTCCAGAGCTGTGCCCTGCCATGCAGAACAAGCCACAGCAGGTGTGCCTGGCCTGGGTATGGCTGCACCACACTGCACCATGAAGCTGCCTGGTACTTTGGGGAAAGATAGTTGCCTATGATGCAGACAATGCATTCTGCCTACACCTCCTTTTAGGAGCCTGAGGATTGTTTTGATCCTGTGCTTGGAGCACAGTAGTGGTCAGAGGGGCAGGTGCCCACAGTGCTCATGCAGAGGAAGGGGAAGCATTCCCCTTCTGCAGCCAGCCCTGGAGGTGAGACAGCTCAGCCCTAAAGACTGGCTCAGACAGGGGATCAGGGCTTCTCTTTACTACCTGTCCTGGCTAGGCTATGCCAGACATTCTGATACCACTTGTCCCAAGCTGCTTGGAGTTCAAGCCACATGCAGTGAGGACAGGAGATTCCAAGATGCTGCATGCAGAAATCCTCAATAAAAGGGGGACTTTTTCTGGCTCCTCACCAACACCTCAGTTTTCTACTGAGTAGCCATGTCTGAAATCCTGGTAGGAACAATTTTCAACACTTTATAGAAAGATAATTGAGAGACTAAGAGGATGTCTAACACGTTGTATTTGTGGTTTTTAACACACAATGATTTCATCTGCATCATCTTCAGGATCCCTGAGATTTAAAGTATGGCCTGAAATCTTCATGAATATGAAGCCCACTAGCATCTCATGATGAAAAATCACTCACATGGGCTTTAAGTGACTTACTCCAGGCTTTGCAATGTTAGCAATGACAAAACCCTGGGGTCTTAACCTTTGCCTCCTCCTTTAGCTGATGTCTTCACCCTGTGATATTTAACTGCTCTTCCTGCAGAAGACCAACTGCCAGTTAGTTATTTTTGCAAGAAGTGGGTTGCGCTGACTATACCAAACAGCAGCAAACTATTGCTATGCTGACACTGTCCAGCCACAAAGCCCTCCCACAAATTTCTGGTAAATGAAGACCATTTTGGCCAATCCAGTTCTCATCAGTTCCTAAGGTATGACTCCTGTGTTGTGTGTTACTGTGAAAAGTTTGAAAAGTTCTTTAAATGTAATATTCCTATCTGCTGAGCTGTTCAGTGAGTCTTAGATGGAAATATTTTTTAATAGGGTGATTACAATACATAGAATCATAGAATCATAGAATGGTAAGGTTGGAGGGGACCTCAAAGATCATCTAGTTCCAACCCCCTGCCATAGGCAGGGGCACCTCCCACTAGTACAGGTCACTCAAGGCCTGTCCAACCTGGTCCTGAACACCCCAGGGAGGCTGTGGAGCACAGAATCACCCAACATGATCAAAGATTGGGGGATTCTGTGCTCCACAACCTCCCTGGGCAACCTGTGCCAGTGTCTCACCACCCTCACTGCAAACAACTTCCTCCTAACATCCACTTTCAATCTCCCCTCTGCCACTTCAAACCCATTGCCCCTTGTCCTGGCATTGCAAGACCTTGGCAATAGTCCCTCCCCAGCCTTCCTGTAGCCCCCTTCAGATCCTGGAAGGTGTTGACCTAAAAAATCACCCAGTTCCAACCCCCTGCCATAGGCAGGGACCCCTCCCACTAGTACAGGTCACTCAAGGCCTGTCCAACCTGGTCCTGAACACCCCAGGGAGGCTGTGGAGCACAGAATCACCCAATGTGATCTTTGATCATGTTGGCTGATTCTATGCTCCACAACCTCCCTGGGCAACCTGTGCCAGTGTCTCATATGCGAACATATAAGTATGTGAATATGTGTAAGTAACATAACATCTAAGTATGTAATATGTGAACAGGTAAGTGCTAAGTCAAGAGCAGAAGGTAAATTACCTTTCCTGGTCTGGAAATTCAGTATCTTTAGTTTACAAATTAGAAGTTTGAATTAGAGGTTTAGGGGTTGAATACGCAGAAGTAGAGACCTGCTGTTTTCAGTGGGGATAGATTCTAACAAGACCTAATGACAACTCCCAACCATGAGGAGAAAAAACCCAACTGAATAATGTCCAGCATCACATTACACATCCAAACAGTGCAAGGGAGGAAAATCAGTGAGGGAAAACATCATGGTATGGGAACTACAGAAAGGCACACACAGGCACTCCTGCCTGCAGGTGAGGGTGGTTCCAAACACAAGTGGAACAAAGGTATCCCAAGCTCAGAATTGGAGCACTCAGAAAGCTCAGGATGTCAGAGAGCTGTAGAGGCAGCATTTCAAGGCAGCAGCATTTATTGTACCTTCTGATGCAAACACCCACTCATTCTGAAAACAGGAATCCACAGGGGCTAATGGTGTGAAGCTTATTTCTCTGCATTTTGATGTACATTCAGACTTTGTTATAACCCTGAGCAGTGCAAAGTGCAAAAGTAAATTTGTTAAAAAGCTGTTCAATTCATGAGATAGAAAACATGGCTTGCAGATGCTGCTGGTTTGGGACCAAATCCTAACATCAGGCATTGTGACAAAACTCCAGAAGCCAGAAGTCACTGTTTGTCCTCAATGGACTCCAAGGTATGCAGAGATGTCTGCCATATTCTTAGTACAACCTGATCTTTGCAGTTAGGATGTTACAGCCAGGCCAGGCAGTTACTGACTCGATACAGAGTCTTTAAAATCAAGCATTAATCATGTTTACAAACCCTTCCAGGCACCACAGAAGGAATGGTTGTAACTCAGATATGCTAACTACAGCAGCAAAAGAACAATCCATGACCTTCATGCATTTCACTTCAGTCAGCTCCCCCCCCCCCNGTCGCCCCCCCCCCCACCACCCCAGCAGGGAAAGCCAAGAATTTTTAATTAGCAAATAACTGGTATTGATCATTTTCTGCTCCAAAGTCCTAGGTAATTAATATCACTGGTCTGGTAACCTGTAAATTCAAGTAGCTTTTGTTTTGCATGTGAATGTGTTTGAATTAGGACCCTGCTGTTTTCAGTGGGGATAGGTCTCCTTTTTCCGTGGGCATGAGTGCCAGCTACTCAGCCAACAAAACTGGGGTTTGTGATGCTGGACAGCTCAGATTTTTTAGAGTAATTGCTTCTCTTGACATTTTTCAGTCCCAGGAGAAGTCAGAACCACAGAAGAAACGTATTTTCCCCTACACTTCAGGAAAGAGGCTGATCCCACTGAGCTCCTGTTCCATTTCCCCATGAAAAGGAAGCTGAGGTGTCCCAGGCAAGCTTTCTGCACTCTAACAGAAGTGACTTTATGTTCTCTGACTCGGTTGTGGGATTTCACGAGGCAGGAAGTATAAAATCTGCAGTTATTTTATTTCCGGAACGCCCCGCCCACAACTTTATATAAAATATTAGTTAGGGTTCAGAAATTCGTTTGGGAAAAGTCTTTCGCAAGGATGCTTACAGGGAATTTCATAATTCAGGAAAATCAGGAAGCTTGGAAAGGTTTGCTATAAGAAACAGTTTTGCCGGACTTAACAAAGGCAGGCTGGAGCCCTAGGGAACGTCTGCGGTACTCACGGCCGTGAAGTAGGAATTTGGCGATAGTCCCTCGGCTCCTTGTTGGCAGTGTTTGCGGCAGTGCCTTGAAGTGCAGATCGTGGGGGCAGCACAGGGTAGAGTTCAGGCTGCTCAGCTTACCCACGGTTACGGCAGAGGCAGGTCCCTTCAGCAGGCAGGCAAGATCTGACGGTCGAGAGCGGGGACTGTGCCTTCTCGTCACCGTTCTTGCAGATGCCCCTCAAGGACCGACTCAAGGACCGACTCCAGGTCTAAGTCAAGGTCCGAATCCCAGTCCGTGGCTGGCAGTCCGTGGCTGGCAGTCTGTGGTTAGCAGTCTGTGGCTGGCAGTCCCTCTTAAAGCCCTCTCAAAGTTCCCCGTAGCAGTCTCCGGCAGTCTGCTCCAAGTCTCTCCCTACATAATGTGTCCCATTGCCATATATATATGCTGGGGCGATTTGCTCTACCCCTTTCAAGCCTACGGGGGTGGGGTAAGGTACTTGACACCTACTCTTTTCACATTCCAAACCCCCGGAACCAGGGGCGGGCGGGGGGAGCAGAACAGTTTTGCATCCCATTCAATCCTTTGAATGCATTTGTGGGGCAGGGACTTGGGTGTGCCCCACCACATTTTCTCAGGCCTCGCAGATGGTAAATTTACCAGGTGATAACTTAGGACTTGGGTAAGAGTTTGTACAAGTATTTTCAGAGCAGCAAGCCCAGCAGCTCCCCATTCCAGCCCTGTGTTCCTCACTGCATGACCTGTCCACCAGCTCGTGCAGCATTCCCCAGGCCAAAGGAACCACACAAGCTCAAGCCCAGAGCACCTCGCCACTGCTGCTGGGGGAGCAAAACCTATCTTGGAAGTAGCCAAAGATCAAAGCACATTCCAGAGGCCCAGGCCAGTGAGGGCAAGATGTGCTATCTAAATAAAAGTGATCCACACCCAGCAGTTCCTGCAGCCACCCCGAGACTCCTAGAGCTTCAGGGACAGAAATGTGAATCATTATCTCAGGCTGTCGCAAGTTTACAGCCCAGACTGACTGCCCTGGGATGCACAGACAGGCTGTCTCCAGGCTCCCAATGCTTGCTGGGGTAGATACTCACCTACAGCAGCAAGGGAGAAAATCGGCTGCATGGGTTTTGAAGAGTGTGGCCCACAGGGCAAAAGAGGTGATCCTTCCCTTTACTCTGCCCTTGTGAGTCCTCACCTCCAATACTGGGTCTGGTTCTGATGTCTCCTCTGGAGAGAGTCCAGAGGAGGCCCCAAAGATGCTCCAAGGGCTGGAGCAGCTCTGCTGTGAGGACAGGCTGAGGGAGCTGGGGGGGTGCAGCCTGGAGAAGAGAAGGCTCCAGAGGGACCTTAGAGCTGCCTGCTAGTGCCTGAAGGAATCCTGCAGGAAGGCTGCAGAGGGACTTTTCATGAGGGGGTATAGAGACAGGACAAGGAGGAATGGTTTGAAGCTGAGGGAGAGCAGGGTCAGACTGGAGCTGAGGGAGTTCTTTAGTATGAGGGTGGTGAGACTCTGGAACAAGCTGCCCAGGGAGGCTGTGGATGCCTCCTCCCTGTGGGTGCTTGAAGACAGGTTAAACGAGGCCTTGAGCAGCTGCATCTAGTTGAGAGGTCCCTGCCCATGGTGGGGAGGTCTGAGTAGCTGATCTCTAAGGTCCTTTCCAACATGAGCCATTCTATGATTCTATTTTGCAGCTGTCCTTCACCACTCTTCCAAGGAGAGAGCAGAACTTAATGGCTTCCCCTTGCTATTACATCTTTGGGGGAGGAGGTGTGAAAGCTGGGGCTGCGTCTTCCCATTCATGTACCTGAGACTCTGTTCTTCCGTCTATGCTACAGTCCTTTTCTACATACTATTAATCATTCAACCTTTGTTTCCCCCACTCTCTTCCTTTTGAATTGGGCCTTCTTACCTTCTGTCTTCTTTTATTCTTCTCCCTCTTCCTCTCCCACCCACACTCACATGTAGTTATTACTGTGTAACACCATCTCATGAGCTCTGAGTCAAGCTCAGCGTAGAAAGAATGAAACAGGAGGAGGAAACTTCCTGCTCGATTACAGATTTACTCCTTCTGCAGCACTCAGGATTACAATCACAGTGTCAAACTTCTGAAACTGAGTGAGGTCCCAGGGGGAAAAAAAATTGTGCTGAAAATACTTTCTAATAATCATAGAATCATANGCCACGCTTCTCCTGATGAAGCCCAGGATCATAATCATCAAGGATTAAGAAGTGCCTCACCAAAAATTTTGTCCATGCAATAAAAGTATCTTGTATTAGAGGCAACTCCAGCTCTGCTGTTTGCCATATTGTAAACACCAGCTGCTGGGAAATGTCACAGAAAGCCTTCCATCTTTACTGAGCTGCCCAAACTCATCCATAAACAGTAACCAGAACTGTGCTGTAGTCAAGCTTAGTACAGTAGGACCCCTTTTATATGTCACTGGGCAGATTTAGATCTCTAATAGTGTCAGCAGAGAGACTCTGATGAGGAGATGGATCGGCAGCACAGTATTATGGAGCCCTAGGTCAGGAAACAGAGGACTTGGGTTTCAGATTCTGTTTTGCTCCCTGGTTCCTATCTCTTCCTGCCTCTTAGTGGAGAAGGAGGAGAACACTGTGCTCCCAGCAGTGAGGCAAAAGGATTGCAAGGAATCTCAAAGAAAAGATCAGTCACACAAAACGAAGGCAAAACAAAGTATCTTCTGACTGGTTTTCTGGAAAGGACTGCACTGCTTGGCCAAGTCTGCAGGAAGCTGTCACTCCTTGCAGGCTGTGAGGAGAGCACATCCAGGCTGGATTTCAAATGCTAAAATACGCCTTCCACAACAGGCAGTGCTGCAGTTCCGAGCGTGTTAGAGGTGTGCACTGTGAAGAAAGGTTTCACCTACACTAATTCGTCAGTCACAGAGTGTGCTGGTTTGAGTCTAGTCTGAGTGATTTTCAGAGTGGGGGGGCAGGTAACTCCCAAACCATCACACAGCATAAGCTGACCTGTGCTGTGTTCCAGTCACGCTCCAACAACAGATTTCTTGAGGCTGCAGGTGCTAGAAAAGCATAAGGGCAAGGTCACAGGTGGCTGTGAGTGCAGTGGCAGAGCTACCTCTGGCACCAGCAGTAGCAGAGGCAGCAGCCCCACAGCAGGGCACTGGTCCTCAATATTGCACTCCTGAGCGCAGCACTGTAGGAGCCTTATGGCAACAGACATCTCCGGTGGTCAGCACTCTATCTGCTGTGTTTTTCGGTCTGGGGCTCAGCCTGTTGCTGCCTTTAGGAAACAGACCCCATGTGCTTGTCACGTGCTGAAGAGAACCCAGCATTTATGCCATGACTTCCCTGGCTCCAAAAGCCCAGCTGTAATCCCCACACGTGAGAGCAGGCACGTACCAAGCCTCATGTTAATATCCCAGCAGATGTAACTCTCTTCCCCCCCACACACAGAGAAATCCCTGCCATGTGCTCGCGCTCTGCATTCCTGTTTTAAGGTAATATTCAATCAGATGCTTAGCCTGGAAAATGAAGGCACCCCCTGAAAGTAGGTCAGGACGATTATCAAAAGGAAAAGTGCCATGCTGGATTGCTTCACGCAGGATCTCAAAGTCCCAACGGGTTAGAGGTTCTGCTTGGTAAATCAACACCTTCGTGGAAATACCTCCAATAGAAATATCACTTGTCACAGCCAGCTCTGCTGGGGGGGCGGGGAGGGGGGCTCAGGACACAGCCGCACAGGAAGCACCACTGCTTGTCTGCCCTCAATCCTGCACTGACCCAAAGCCTCGGTGTAACGGTGCTGTTATCTGCTGGTGATTTCAGGAGGAATGAGCTCTCTGCTGAACCGGCAGGAATGGCTTTCCTGCAGAAAACTCTTCTGTCTTGTTTTTGCTGGAACTCCTTTTAAAAAGAGTGGGCTGCGCTATCACAGGCAAAGGCATCGCTTCCAAAGCCGCCTGCTGCATCACAGCAGAAAGAATGAGCCCTACATACTACATCTATTACACGTCCATATTATTTTTCATTTTGGAATGCTGTAATTGAAATTCTTATTTGTGGAAGTAATTATTAATTTAATATTCTCAAAGAGAAGCAATTGGTATAACTCTAGATCCAAACCTCTATTTCTAGATTCATTCACAGAATACAAATGGTGCCTTACACAAAATACTACTGCAAAATTATAATTGTGTTAATTACAGTCAACACATACCCAAACCCACTGCTTATAAATTCAGACATTACTCTCTTGATTTCCCCAGCCTTAATAGCAATAATATGATAAACAGTAAATAAGGCAAGTGTCTTTGGGTTTACTGGTGATAAAAAAAAAGGTTCTTAGGTTTCCAGGTAATTAAACTACAGAGATTTTTGCAACTGAATACTGAAATCTCTCTTGAGATTTAAACTAACCTCACCAAGAGATACACCTGGGGACAGATGAACCTGAACAAGCATAGATATGAATTTAGTAATAAAAATGGATTTTTTTACATGGATTTAAAAATAAATTTAGTAATAAAAAATGTAATTCTCTACTGCTAATAGCAGATTTATTACATAACAAAAAGCAAATTAAGTACAAGCTCAGATGAATGCAGTTCTGGTGAAGTGCATGCACAGATATATGCAAGTGAAGAATTTAATCTGCCTTAATCTTCTCACAGGGCACCATTAATCCCCCACCTGCCAGCTCTGAAGAGGACTGCTCTAAAGATAACAACAGGAACAACAAAATGCCAGAATGATGCCACTATATGGCTATGCTGCTGAACAAAATACTGCATTCTCCTGCTCTCTCCTGCAAGTGCTTTTCAGCAGTGTGTGACTTGTGACACAACCAAGTAACACTGTTTGTTGCGACTGGCAACTGCTGGTGATGCTCTGTGGCAGCTGCCAAAACCGCTACAGGTCAGTAAGCAGCTAAGTGAGGATGTCAACATAAGGCTGTAGTTATGGTGCTTAACTTCCACTGAAGAAGCTAAGCAATGCCCATTTGGTAAACAAGAAACTGGAGATGTTCCTGGAGATCAATGAGAAAGGCCCAGCAAGGTGCCAGAGCCAGGCAATGGGGGAAGGCATCCAGAAGAGCACTGGGCCCTGAAAGCTCAGTGCAGTCCCAGGAGCTGTAAAAGGTTGTTGAGACCTGACTCCCAGCCTAACCAACAAAGAGAAGTGGTGTGCCCTTGTCATGTAGACAGCTGGTTCCCATTCTGTGAGCTGTGTGCAGGATGCATGTTCATTCTAGTCTCGCCACATGCTGTTCCTTACTGCTTGGCCAGACCTGCTGTGTGTGAGCCTGCAGCCATGCTGTAAAAGCCTCTGCTCCCTCTGGCCAGGGTGAGGGACTCCAACTGCTCTGACCAGCCTGTGCCGGATGCAGCACAGGTTTGCTAATGGCTGCAGAAAGGAGTTAAACACAAAGGCTCTTCTACAATTGTTCAATTAATTCTGGCTATTAAGACCAGCATCATAGAATCACAGAATGGTAGGGGTTGGAAGGGACCTCTGGAGATCACCTAGGCCAAACCCCATGCCAAAGTAGGACCACCTAGGGCAGGCCACACAGGAATACATCCAGCTGGGTTTGTTAAGTGTCCAGAGAAGGAGACTCCACAACCTTTCTGGGCAGCCTGCTCCAGTGCTCCATCATTCTCACAGTAAAGTTTTCCTCATGTGGAGGTGGCATTTCCTGTGTTCCAGCATGTGTCCATTGCCCTCCATCCTATCACAGGGTACCACTGCAAAGGGCCCGCCCCCTTCTTGACACCCACCATTCAGACACTTGCAAACACTGATCAGATCCCCTTTCAGCCTTCTCGTCTCCAGACTAAACAGCCCCAGGGCTCTCAGTCTTTCCTCACAGGGCAGTATTCCAGTCTCTGCATCATCCGTGTAGCCCTGTGTTGGACTTTCCCTAGTATGTCCAGGTCCTTATTGAAGTACTGAGGTCGAACTGGACACAATACTCCAGATGTGGTCTCCCTAGGGTAGAGCAGAGTGGGAGGAGAACCTCTCTCAACTTACTGGACACAGTAGGTTATTTCTGTACTTTTCATGACTTTTTGAGCTTGGACCTGAGTCCACACACATCTACATGTATCCAACTTTTGCTGTGCATGGAGGCCAATCCATTCTTAAAAATATAAAAAGCACAAACCAGAAATAAACTCCGGGATGCAGTGCAACAAGAAAAGCCTGCAGGCTTTTACAGCCCCAGTGCATGCTCAAACACAGCTCCCTGTGGCTTTGACTAGGTAAACATGCTTGTCCAAACTGCCCAAGGCAACCACTTTGTCCCTGCCACTCTGTCATGAGATGACTTAGAATCATCCCCATGTCACCTGTGAAAGGGCAAGCTTTAAAATCTGGGGTAGCTGCAAGATGTCATGCATAATTGCAAACCTAAGCCTTAGCTGCCAATGAGTAGTTACAGCCTGGGTGTCTGGGTAACCACAGCCTCTGTAGTTGGGGCAGGAGCTGAAGCAGATCAGAAATGTCAGGAGAAACAGCACTAACAGCACCTGAGCCACAGCACTGAACACAGACCACGCCACTTCCCAGGGCTGCAAACAGCCTTTCTCTTAAAAAGCAGATGGGACAGCAGTGAACCCAACTATTTTCTGAGGTTAGTCATGACTACACTTCCAGTCTAATTACTGCAGAAGAGTCTTAAAGATGAGAAAGAGCTGAATCCAGAAGAAAATCTGCTCTTCTCCCCAGAGACTACGTTAATGCCTTGGTTTTTTACCCTTGCACTGGCGCACATCCTGCCACATGCTTAGACTCCAGGACTGGAAACCAAACAGCCATGTCCTGAACATGAATCCACTCCTGCAGTCCAGACCAAAGGAGGGACACTCCTCTCCAAGGCAAAGGCATGCCATGCTCTCTGTTCTGTACAAAAGACAGGTCATCAGTAGTTCAGAAAGAAAATCTGAGTGTGCAAATGATGTCAAACAACCTGACACAGTCTTCTCTTCACCTGTGTATGAAAAGCTCCTTGCTTCAGAATACAAAAGCAGCTTCTGCAGATCCCACCCCCAGGCTTCACACGTTCTGTGCTGCACCTGTTGCACCACCACAAAGCAGACAGGTCACTGACCTTCAGCCAGCAAGTTAGTCAGCAGCTTGACCAGAGTGTGCAGAACCTCGCACCAGGGCACAGCTCTCTGATGAAAACACAGAACCCAAGTGCCCGCTGAAGCGCCACGGCTGCTGGGAGCTTGGTGCCCTGGGCAAGCAGGGCCACGGCTCTGAAACATCAGCTGTTCCACACAGAGATTCTGCTTTGCTCCTGCTGGGCCTGCCACCCTGAGTGGCTGCTGAAAGCACATGGGAACATCAAGAATGGGATTTGCTTTCTTCATCTTTAATTCTCTCCTAATCCTGCACCCACCAAAAACTGTTCTTAGAAAAAAGCACCACTGCCTCCACTCCTTGACTCAACGCTCCAGTGAATACTGAGTTCCCCTGCTTTTCTGTTGCAGACATCTGTAAAAGCCTATGTCAGGAAAGACTAAAGGATTGCATACCACTAAGAACACTGCAGATGAACCCTCAGCAAAAAGTGCAGCCAGACAAGGCATTGCTGCCCAAAGGCCTGGGACAGTGCTGGGGGATCCTCTGAGGAAACTGAACAGTACCAGCACTCCTGAGTAGGGGAAAAACTGTCTGATTTCCAGTTGTAATGATCCCAGGCACAGCAGAGTTACGCCTATGACTTTAAATACCCTCACTCAGTTTTACCTAATGTCAGCAACACAAAAATCCAGCAGCTATTATGCAATACCATCAACAGCAAGCAGACCTCCTGATATACTGTTATCAGCTGCAGCTGCTCAGCTACTCAAACACCTCTCCCATCAACCATGCAGTTTTTAAGAGCCATCAGAAAGGGAGGTTATTGACAACCAGATGATGCTGAGCTGAAAGCAAATCTCAGTAGGGTGAAAATCTGGGGGGGTGGGGGCATGGAAGAAAAACAACCAACCAACCAACCCCCCACACAAAACAAACAAAAAAAAAGAAGTCCCCAGAATAAAATCCCCATGTTCAAAGTCTGAACTTCAAAGTCACACTGAGCACCATTCATGCATTTCTCCACACACTGCACAACTTTCTACAGCAGCAACACAACTCAGCCCAGAACACTTAAAGAGTCATACTAAGGAATGCCACAGGTACTACTCTGGCAGCAAATGCCACTCAGGCACAACATGAAATTATCCCTAACTCTATTATAGTCTGACTGAACTTCACAGAGGATAAAAATGCTGCACCTCCCATCAGACAAGGGAATTGCTCCCTGGGATATGCAACTGCAGTAGAGTAGCACTGCCTGCTCTGGCGCTGAGCAGGCTAACAGAAGCTGCACTTCCCCTTTTAGATTCAAACCCACGATAGTTATGAAACATTTAAAACATTACATTCAGTCTAGCCTATTATGAAGGAAAAAAAACCCTTTTCTTATAAGGTGCAAGTTCAATGGCTCATGCCACACTGCCAACTTTCAATGTGCCAGGAAAATCAATCACCTAACTTACATAAATAAACTGCCAGAAGAGGCAAAGTCCACCTTTTGAAGTTCACCTTTTAATTTCTTTTCTTCTAAGAGGGAAGAACATTAGGGCCACAAAGATGATCANTGGGTCTAAAAAGGCATCTCTGAGTTTACGGCTCTGAATTTTGAGACACATTTAATTGACAAGACACAGGAAAACACACGATCAGAAAACATTCTTTACTGATAATTTCAGAAGTCATCCTCTGAGTCATAAACCTCCACTGTTTGCTGCGGCCGCTTAATGCCAATTATTAAATCCACAGAGAGCAACTCTGTAACACAGTGGAGAACTGAAAGGACTACCTGGTATTTGCAATACACTGATTCTAAACCTTTCTCATTCACAGCCAGTGGCTGATTATTCCCAAGTGCATTTATGGTTTTGAGATAGAACGTGGTGAAGCTGCTTCCTTCCGTTGTCCTGTGGAGGGATTTGGGAATACTTAGCAAAGCATCGGCAACTACCTTAGACACGATAGTTAGGTCTGACTGCTGAAGGTGTTTTGCATAGCACTGAATGTAATAATGTAACAGGATTTCAAAGTAGCCTCCCACTGGCAAAACTGATCCTGCTTCTATGAGGCAGCTGCAATGATTCTGTGGAATACTGGCACAACTCCTTCCAGTTCTAAATGAAGCTACACCGTGACCTGTTTTCTCTAGAGCTTTGTCAACATCTAGGTGTTCACAAGCAGTGCCTCCATTAGCACCCTTTGCTGCTGAGGTGATCGTTCCGTAGTCCTTTGGACTGGCCAGAAGTGAATCACTTTTATAGTTCTCATGCATGCCACCTGGATGCTCCCATCTGGCATACAGTTTCTGTACCTCTCTTGAAGAGCCATCTGCCTCAGTGGCAACATTGACTTCTTTGATGTGTGACACGGGACTCGAGGGCATTTGCAAGTCTGTTTGCACACATGTCAGAGTCTCACTTCCCTGCAAATCAGGGTCCCCATCTGCTTTCAGCTGGTGTTCAAGAATCTGATCACTGTTACAAGAAGTATTTTGCATTACAAGTTGCTTATGAATAGCGGAAGAATGGCAACTGCCAACCTCCAAGGCTTCATTCTGGCTTTCACCTTGTGCTTTGCATTCCTCCCTCTGCTCAACTGTTTTAAATAGCTGCTGCAGCATCGTAAACGCCCCCTGTAAAGCAGCAGCGTATTGCTCTGTAACACCATCGACTGGCCCGCACAGAATCAGGCAATGGGGCTCAAAGGCACACATGCTGGGCAAGCCGATGTGAACGCATCTCTTTGAGCCGAGGAGCAAGGGCTGGCAAAACGTTACCACTGTGGTTTCAGTGATTTCTCCACGTAGGTTATCACTCGAAGGTGAATAAGGTGAGACCCCTGTGATTTCAGAGATAAGAGTCATTTCTTCTGCCGATAAGCACTCCACCACCGACAGACTGTGCAGTTTCGCATAGTAGATAACTACTTCCTCTTGTTTTACGCTCGACAGTAACAGCTTAATGTTGTTGCTCTGCAAGTGTTTCACTACAGCTTCTGTCCTCCTTGCGATCCAGCACAGGGATGCCTGATACTGACCCTCTGAGTCTACAAGGAACTCGACACCGGGGGCGGAGAGAGCAGGCCGGAGGGGCTCGGTGACGAGCACAGCTCGTAGGTCCCCTCCTGCCGGGCAATAGGTCGCGAAGTCCCTGCGAAGGACGAGCCCGGGCAAGACCCTGGACGCCGCCACGGGAAGGCCGACCACAGCGGTGTGCAGTTCCGCGAAGCGGCGGCTGAGGAGGCGCAACAGCTGCGGGTGGGGGGCGGCAGCAGCGGCGCAGCGCCGCAAGTACTCGCAACTCAGCCGCGCCAGGCACCGCCGCTCTCCGGGCCCCAGCCGGCCGCTCAGGTAGGCCTCCACAAGCGCCTCTAGGGCGCCCGCCTCGGCCTCCCACCCGGGCAGAACCGACGTAAGGTGCCGTCGCAGGCCCTGCGCCACGGCCCGCTCCAGCACCTGCGCTTCGAAGTCCCGCAGCGCCCGCCTCAGGCCGCCGCCGCCTGACGTCCGCAAGCCGCCCAGCACACCGGCCAGCAGCACCACGAACGTCTTGGCGCCGTCCCCCGTCGCGGCGCGGTGGCTGCAGGCGGCGGCCACCATCACCCTGCGGACACAAAGGCGGTTAGACGGGACCGCGCCCCGCCCCGGCCGGCCCGCCCCGGTCCGTCGCGGTACCTGGCGGTCTGCGGCCCCAGGCTGAGCGCTCGCAACAGGAGCCGCCCGTCCCGCGTCAGCAACGCTTCGCCAGTGGGTCCAACCAGCAGTGCACGCCCGCCCCGCGGCCCCAGGGCGCCGCGCACCGCGCCCGCCAGCGCCGCCGCCTCCTGTTCCAACCGTGCCAGCTGCGGCCGCCGCGCCATGGCGCCCGCTGTGCCATGGCAACCGTCGCCGACTCTGCTCGTCACACGCCGCGGCGCGCACGAGTCAGTGGCGGCGACCGGCGCGGCTGTACGGGGGGCGGGCGCTGCTCTTGGGGGAGCGGGCTCGGCTCTAGGGATAGCGGGCGCGGCTCGACGGGGAGCGGACTCGGTTCTAGAGAGAGCGGGCTCGGCTCGACGGAGAGCGGGTGCGGCTTGCTGAACTCTGCGTGGTGAGGACTAATTTTCTCGGTCAAGCGGCTGACCGAGGCAGAGGCTGTGGGTGCCAGCGCTCTGTGGCAGAGGGCACCGACACGGGCGCAGGCTCCTGCCCTCCCGTCCTCAGCCGGCCTCACAGTTACCTTGAGGAGGTCTCTGAGGTTATTGGTGTAACGCCACAAACGAACTCCTGCTGCCGCATAGTACCGAACACCAGAAATACTCCACTCGTGGCACACCAGCCAGAAGAAGGAATAATTTAATGTGTTTTAATAGTTGGGGTTTCCCCCCAGAGACTGACAAAGCAGGAAAGTTAGTTTTCAAACACAAAACCCCTCACAAAGGTCAGATGTACATATGGCACAAACTTGACAAATCTACATGTCTCAGAAGAGCAAGAAACCCCTCCAGAACCCCATCCAGAAGGCACTGTTTACAATACTTGGATTCATCTGCTCGGTTTTCTGATTTGAGGACACCCTTGAAATAACTTGGAGATGTACAGATTTCTGGGTATGCTATTTACAGAGTGGTGAAGAAACATCCCTTAAGAAACTACAAAACATTAGACCCAAAGTCCGTTTCATAAACACCAGTCTAGCAAAAAAAAACCTAAAAAAAAAATCCCAAAGGCACAAGACGGCAGCAAATGAAAAAAAAAAAAGGAGGAAACCACCATCACTACATTTCATGGGGCAACTCTTCAAATGCTTTATGAGATTTAACTGAGGCTGGGGAAACTGGAACCAGACTATAGCCTCATGAAGTAATGTCAGCTCTTCAAAAGGAATCACCATGTGAAAAGCAAGAAGCATCCTGTAGTGCCGAACTGATAGCTGCTACATTTCACACGGCATGTTTTGTTTTTCTGACCTGGGGTTACCTGTTCCTACCTAGGCAAATGGCAAATTAAAGGCTTAGTGTGCATTTGAAACAAACAGACAAGCAACAAACCAACAAAAAGACATGGCAACAAATTCTGAAAACATCTCCTGTACAAGAACAAATAAGATCTGCAAATCAGAGGTGAAAACAAGTGCTGTTTTAAACTTTAAAAACTAGGAGGCCACAGACCTCAAACATCTGCAAACTGCACAATGTTTAGAACTATGGGCAGCTCGGAATAGTCAAAACCAGCTAACACGTGGTGGTTGAACAGGACAATGGTGGTGCACAAAAGAAAAGGCTTCATACGTGCCTCTACCCAGCTGTACTGTAAAAATCAGGCAAGCTGTTTCTTTGTTCTCTTCACAGGAAGGAATGGCACACAACAGCAGCAAACGAGACCAGGCGTTCAACGTGCTTGTCAGCTGCAGAGAGCCAGGCGCACGCCGACGCCGACGCCTGCAGTTCCACATTTCAGAAAGCTTTATCATAGATCCTTCACCTTCCTGGCCCATCACTAGATCCACAGCTGAACCGAACTTAAAATTGTAAGGTGAAAATAAGCACGAGCATTTTGTCTTGCTCTGTTCAAGTCTTCCACTTGCCTTGAGCTGAGCATGAATTTCAGGTAGGGAGCATCTGTCTAGTCTGACACTGTCCAAGGCCATGCTGCCAGTGAGCTGGCTGGAGCCAATCCGCAGTAACTGTTCTGCAGTCTGCGTAAAGATAGGTGCAGACTGCGTTAGCAACTGACCCTGATGCACAAAAGGGCAAACAGATGGCTCTAGGTATAAGGAAGACAAAAGCTTGCAACTGACAAGAGTTTCAGCACCACAAATTTAGCAGAGTATTATTTCAGGGGACTGAAGTTATTGCCCAAATTGTCACTCATTGCCTCGTGTCTTACTGTCACATACAGAGTACATTTAAAGGCTTGTAATGGATCTTATGACAGGTGAAGCCTTGACATCTGACTGTGATAATGAATGGCCAAGTTCCGGGCTAGGAACATCAGTGCTATCATGTTCTCCTTTATGCCATTTTATACATAGACAATGACTTCAGTTTCTGGTTAGACATAATTTAGGGATTTTTTTTCCCCCGCCCCTGACAGGGACTTCGACAAATTTGACCTCATCAGCTGTAGATATAACAGAAGTCCAACCAAATTTGGTCTTGCCCACATATACAAGATAACTCTGGTTAAGGTACCACATTCCAGAAAATGATTCAGGACCAAGCTAGGCTAATAGGAAGCTGTAAGAAGTTGAAGTTGATTGCTTTAAGTAATAAACATGCACATTGCTGAAGCCCAAAGAAGAAGAAAGGTACAAGAGAAAGGGAGGAGCATGAAGGTATCAGCCCCAGGAATATAATAACTGGACCAACAAATAACAAGTGTTTTCACTAGTTCTGGTGAGAATGATGCAGAACAGAAAGCCAGATCAACTGGAGATCAGGGAGGCTGGCCATGGCAGAGGGGTAAACAGGCCATGGCAAAAAGCTACACCTGACCTCAGAACTGCTCTGCAGCTCAGGATCTTCTGAAAACAACCTTGGCTGCCCTCTGCATTGTCCCACTCATCATGCTGTTGTCACACAGGGCCACTGAGGGTACCTTTACAATGCTACAGTCCCTTTGACTTGGTACACCTGACTGGCAGAAAGAATTCACCAGATAAACACTGGCACTACATTTTTTTGTTGTACTCTTACAAGTTCTATACATGCATACTCTGCTTCAAATAAAAATGTTAGAAACGTTTTTGAACTGAAACTTAGGCTTCACAGTAACTTCTGTGACTACAGCATAACGAACAGGTGCATCTGTGTGTTCGGAGTACTGTGTCAGTTTCACCCTCGATTCTTTTGGCATGCTGTTAGCCATCCCAGTTTCCAAAGACTCTCCCCTTGTAAACACAAATGCTTTCACTTGCAGGTGAACTCATGATGGTGCCTGACTTCTGTTGTACATTGTCTACCTTTGGGGAGGTTCAGCACAAGCTACGTTTTTGCATCTTCAAGACATTTCTGTTTCAGAAAGCAGAGTCCTGGCATCAGCAGTTTGTCTGCTTACTGTCAGACATGTCCACACACTGACATAAATTCACAGCTGCAGATTTATCAAGGCTTACAGATATACCACAAATCCTTAACATTTGTGAGTGGACCAAGACAGCACCCTCCCAGGTGCCGTACTACTGCAAACATGCTCTGTACAGTAGATGCAGGAATGTTTTTATGAAGAATCTTAAGTTTTAAAACTAGAAAGATAAAATTGCTGGCTCAGAAGCCATGACAGCAATGCAGGATAAAAACTCATACTTCCAAAACCGATCCAGGACGTGACATTGCAGAATTGCCAGAGACTTCAAGCTCTTTACTTGCCAATTCTCAACACTTATGACCTTTGTATAATAAGGTATTTGTCTGACCTTAAACAAAACTTTCCTTCCAAACACCCAATACCATTTACAAAATCCGTGGCTACTCCAGAAGTTCCTTTGTTACTGACGTGGCAAGTTTAAAGGTAAAGGATTGTTCATTTCTCACTCTCACAACCTATGGGCTCTGACCTCTGAAGGTTTAAGTTATCTGTTCTGTGGTACAGCATGTGACAGAACAAACACCAGAAGGCTGATACTGTATGTCTGTGAGACAGAGGCACACACCAGGAGCAAGAGCAGACTGGCACTTAGACGATTCTTCCTTCAGCTGGGTAGACAGGAACATGGCTCTGAACCATGGATGCTGAGGCAAACTTCTGTAAGCCGCTGCTACAGGGCTCTGTTAGATAATATTGCATCATTTAAAGTCCAACTTACAACATGGTCCCCAGGAACAGAGTGATCATTCCAGTTCAGAAAGGCCCTTGTTCAGACTTTCTATTTGAACAGGAAGTTAATGATAAGCTGTAGCAGAACCACAAGTAAAATGAAGACATAGTGCTTGAACTGCAGGAAGGGGTAGTCCATGGGAGGTGAGTTAGAAGTGACTCTGTTCCGTAGAGCCATGATGTCCCTGTAAGACAGAAAATCCTGCTCTGTGAATTACAGCCCAGACAACTGCCATTCTCTAGGATGTCAAGGCTCTCTACAGAAGAGGAGAAAACACATTTTTGGAAGAAAATTCTGAAACATCAGTAAGCAATCACCATTTGGGAAAAAGGGGAGTTAATAGACATCAAAGCTCTAGGGTTGAAAGATACATGTCAGCCTCCAAGCAAACAGACACTAAAAAATCAGTATTCTCTAAACCACTTTAAAGCATTTTGGCTGGTGCTACCTCTTAATGTCTTCTTGTGTTTCCTTTATAGAGTCAATGGCACTCTGTAGTTCACCAAGGTCTGCTCCTTTTTTCCTTATTCTGGTGTTATGCTTCAGAAGTTGTGCTAGAAGGAAGAGAAAGCCAGATGCAATTCACAGAAGCGACTAACGAACAAAACAGTAACAAACTAAACTGGCTGAACAATGAGGAGAAAGTTTTCTAAGTAAGCTTCTATTGAAAACTTTATTTCAGTCAACCATAGCACAGAAAGACAGCAAGTTACGTGCTTGAAATGTTTCACAGAATTCAATGCGTTGGTTTCTCTCTGCAGGCATTAGTCAACAACAAAACATCTGCCTCCTGCCTACATACTGGTCTGCAAATTAAACAATTCCTCTTGCTTTAAGAAATAAACAAAGTTTACAAATATTTTTTCCCCCCAGATGCTCAGTACGTGCACCACTTAAGCCTGCCTACATACATCCTGATGTCCAAAAGGACACTTGCAGTGACAGCCATGAGTCATTCGGCTCCTGCTGTTCGCGCTGGACAGAACTGCACGAACAGTGCTTCTGTGGCTGCAGAGCTCTGCTGCTCTGCCCAATACGTTTGGTAGGTGTGCATGCAAATGTATCTTGTCCTACCCTCACTGCCAGAGGAGTCCTGGTTATCAGGCTCTGGAGATGAGAAGCCACACTCTCCTTTCTTCTGACTGGCTGGCTTTCGTTTGATTTTGGGAACGCTGACCTGCAATTGATAAACTCGAGTTACTTGCAGAGAACCAGGACTGTAACGAACCAGCACATTTAACAGTAACAGGTAATGGCACAAATATCTGATACAAGTCCATGTCAACCTTTTTAGTGGATCAGCAGGCTGAGGTTTGTGCATCTTTCCATTCAGCTGAACAGTTCCCAGGAACTCGACACTTGAATTCATAGATTCACAGAATGATTTAGGTTGGAAATGAATTTGAATATCATCAAGTTCCAACCTCTCTGCCATAGGCAGGGACACCTCCCACTAGACCAGGCTGCTCAAGGCCTTACCCAACCTGGCCTTCAACACCTCCAGGGAAGGGGCAACCTGTTACAGCACCCTCACTGTATAGATTTCCTCCTAACATCTAGTCTAAATCTAGCCTCCTCAAGCTTCAATCCATTCCCTCTCACCCTGTTACTACAAACCCTTGTAAAAAAGTCCCTTCCCAGCTTTCTTGAAGACCCCCTTCAGGTGCTGGAAGGCCTCCCTTTCTGGGTTGAACAGCCCCAACTCTCCTGCCCTGTCCCCACAGAGGAGGTTCTCCAGCCCTCTGATCATCTTTGTGGCCTCCTCTGGACCCACTCCAGCAGCTCTATGCTGAGGGCACCAGAATGGATGCAGTACTTCAGGTGGGGTCTCCTCAGAGCAGAGAGCAGAGGGGGAGAGTCACCTCCCTTGTCCTGCTGGTCAGTGTACAGGTCTGCATATTTTCTATTCCCATTCCAGCAAGTCATCTCTGCTGCTCAGGACACAGCACAGAGGTGAAAGACTATGGGTAAGCTACATTGTTGTAGGCTAGCAATAGCACTTCCCATGGCTCCCAGTGCTTCGATGACCTTTAAAGACACAATGCAAAAGGTCCCAGTCCCTGGATCTTGCTGCAGGAGCCAATGGAGCTGGAACATACCATGGGTGTCCGGTGCCGCACTTTGGTCTGGATGGTGCCATCCTTCTCAAATTGGATCATATCATTCAGAGGGTCCCACGGTCTGGTACTGGACAGAGTGAATAGAGTTGATTAATACCACAGTGCTTTAAATATCAAATACCTTCCTGCTCAGAAAGAAGTCTCTATGAATAGGTTAAAGCTATCACAGTATCACAGTATCACAGTATAAGCAAGGTCGGAAGAGACCTCAAAGATCACCAAGTCCACCCCATTACCATAGACCTCCAGACCAGACCATGGCACCAAGTGCCACGTCCAAACCTGCCTTGAACCCCTCCAGGGCCGGTGACTCCACCACCTCCCTGGGCAGCCCATTCCAGTGCTGAATGACTCTCTTGGTGAAGAACTTTCTCCACACCTCGAGCCTAAACTTCCTCTGGCACAGCTTGAGACTGTGTCCTCTTGTTCTGGTGCTGTGTAGATGTCAGATAAAATAAGTGATCTTCTACCTCCAGCCCAGCTCTAACCTGAAGGGCCAAGAGAGCCAAAACATAAACTTCATGTCCAGGTCAGACCCTCAGCCAGCCTGAGAACAAACTGCTGCATTAACCAACAACATGATGAATTTATCTGGCTAGTGATAAATATTTATCAGACATGGAGGAGTTTGCTGCTTATTTTGCTTATTGCAGTGTTATTAATTTAGAACTGCAGGGAAACCAAAGGACTGAAAACAAATGAAACTGTTTTGGACTACTTTTTCCTTTTCAAAGGTAACAGCACAGGAAGGACATGGAAGTGTTGGAGCAGGTCCAGAGGAGGCCATGAAGATGATCAGAGGGCTGCAGCAGCTCTACTATGAGGACAGGCTACANGAAGAAGAGGTTAAGAATCAATTTTCCTTTCATCTGAAAGTGGCTAATGGTAATCAAGACTGGTTTCAAGAGGCACTAATGAGTTGCACACAGTTTTCTTATTTTTTCATAATGCTTTTCCAAGTGCAGGTTGCTATAGAATTAAAAAAGGCAAAAGAGATACAACTCACTGGAGAAGAGCAAGCAGCCAAAGGCAAAGACTGACATCCCCACGGCCTGCAGACTCTTTGGGACAGAAACCTTGAGTCAGCTGCATGAAGATGGTTCTGATACACAGCTTTAGTGAGAGTAGATTAAGCATGGATTTCCTCTTATCTCCTCCTGGATGCCTTTAAACATGTTTGTAGCTGTTTCAGCTGTTGTGAATATAGGCCTGCATTTACATCTTAGCTTAATCTGACTTGAATTAAATGCCATCTAAGGTAACTGGCTAAGAACTAGCCACTGCTCCCCCAAAGGTCTTCTGTATCTGTAATCCAGATGCCTAAATCCATAATCCAGATACCTTTAAATGCCACAGCTCACTGAACACATTTTTCACAGGAAGCATAAAAAACTGCTCTCTGTATGGCCTAGGTGGCAAGCTGGCATAATGCCTGTAAAAGGACAGAAGTTTCTTCCAGGGACTGCTTACAGCACAGGCTGCTTTTTAGCATGCAGGAGAATGTCTGTGGCACATGCTTGCACCACAAGGCCTCAAGGAAATGAGAAATAACACAGGTTATACACAACAGACTGTCCCTTGCAGCATTACAGCCAAACAGGTTGTAAGTGCAGTGCTTTTCCTGATGGTTTTAGGCAGAGTTCAACAGCATGGGCAGTCAGTTCAGCTGGACCATCCCAGCTCTTCCAGCAGGAAGAGGTATTGCCACCACTGGAAACTGCAAGAGAGGATGCATCACAGAGCTTTTGAGAATTCCCTACTGAAGGATGCTTTGTGTGGTCAAAGTCTGCACAGACTTCAAAGGAAAGCAAGGAAAAAGATGCAGAAGAAATCTTTTGAAAGCTGCTAAATACACAGAATCCCTGTCTCCTATTCCAGCAAACCTCCAAGTTGCAAATATGCTGGAGATGTAAGGAGTGTTCAGGAATCTTGTACTCCTCTCCACACACACACTTGGGCCACTGCCCCAACATTGCCCTCCTTGCACAGAAAGGTTAAAGGTTCCCAAGTTTAGCCACGAGGATATACTTCCAGCAGCAATGGTTTCAGAATTCCTTAACTCAGTGATGATCCAACTCATCTTTGGATATTTTACTTCTACAATCCCTGCAATACAGAAGTGTGCTGGGTATGGTAAAAGAAGCAGGAGAATGTGAGTGTCCTGCAAAAACCTTCACTAGCTAAGGACTCAGCTCCAAGGTGACTCTTGCAAGAGCAAATGAGGACAAAGTATGTATCCCAGCAGTTGGAGGGGAGGCTTCATCTTCTGATCCAGATCATCTCGCAGAGAGCTTCACAGCCAACTGTGCACAGGGAGTGCCTGACAGCTGAGCTGCTTGGTGCCAGCATTAACCACTGCTCTTCCCAGAGTTACTCTGAGATGCAGCGAGCACAGGCTTTTCTGGTTGCTGTGCCCATATGTGCCATATTTGGCAGTCTGGGAAAATTGGTGTAGTGCTTTGGTCAGCCTCAGAGGTCAAAAAAGGAGCACAATGCATCCCAGAGTGCCATGCCAAAGAAACAGCAGAACATAACAGACATTTGTTACAACATGCTTTGCCTTTTCAATGTGACATAACAACAACAACATCCTCTCTTTGGTGAAAGCTAAAAATATTGAAGTAGCATTATACATTTCATGTGTTTGAAGTCAGCTCTCTCTATATATACATATTTATATATCCTCTGCTCCTGAAACCACAGCACAAGGCCCAGTGACACTACCAGGTATTTAACAAAGCCCCTTGGCTACAAATCCTCTGGGACTCACTCAGCATATTTGTAGTGCCACTCTCCTGTGGCCGGATCCTGATCGAACAGTTTGCACGTCCACTCTTCACCCTTGAGCTTCCTCTCTTTGGCACTCCTTCTCTGAGCTTCTTCCAGAACATATTTCTCTTGAGTAGCTTCTGTTTGATCTTTATTATTTATTGCTCTTGTCACTTGTTGCCAGAGCCTGACAAAGGAGCAGGATAGTTGAAATAACAGAAAAATAGCAGAAAGAACTGCAAAAAATAACTGCAAAAATTTCTTTAGTGATAGGCTAAGTAAAGAGATCAACCTCTAACAGAATACTACTATGCTGCAATAGAAGCCTTTTCTACATTTCCACCTAGAACCTCCATGACTGTAAGGTTTGTAAAGCATGTGTTTAACAGTGTTGCTTGCTTGGTTCACAGACCTGTATCAGCAAACCTGGGAGGGCAGGAATCCATCTTACTTTCTGATTTGTTCTGTTTTCACACCGTAACACTTAGAAGTAACTTGGAGATTATCAGCTGCATTTTGAAAGTTGCATTTTGTCAAAAGAATTCCACATGGTTCCAAAGAGAACTTACTTCTCTGACTCAAAGTCATCTTGCTCTTCAAACTTCACTGTGTACCTAGGTAATCTGCGCTGCTTGATGTCCATTGTTGGGTTCCAGAATGTCTCTGAAACATCTGTCTTCTTCTCACTAATGGTAACTTCACTGTCCTGTAGCACACACAGTTCAGTTACCTTCACTGTAATCATCTCAAAGGGACAAATTAACAACAAAGGGAGGAACTAGCATTTGGTTTGTGAAGAGGATTTCTTTTCCTTTGGACAAGCAGTTAAGAATAATTAGACATGCTAACTTGAAAATCCAATTTCTGCACCTGTGCTAGTTGCAACTTGGAACAGAAACACAATGGCCAAAGCCCAGCACTGCCAGTGTCATCTCACCACAACTGAAACACACATAAACATTTCATCTCAGTGCTATGGAGTATTGATATGGCACCCACGTGGGCAATAAAATCATTTCGCATGCTGAAGTCTCTTTTCCTCGTTAAGTGTATACCCAACTTTCCCACCCTTTAGCAGATGAAACCATCACTATTGGCTCTCTGCTTTCTTGAAAACTAACCAGAAACACCTTCTATGAGAGTTGTACTTGATAAAGCTTTTTTTTTTTTTTAAACTTGAGTCTTATTTGTACCTAAGTGCTGTTGTCACCTGTCCCCACTCTCAACCAGAATCCATGAAATAATCACTTGCTACTTACCCAGTGACCCTCCAAAATAGCCAGAACTTCTTTGCCAAGCTTAATTTTCCCTGATATTTGGTTAACACTGTCATTGTTACCCAGAAAAGGCTGCAAAACAAAAATAAATGCTCTCATGTTTATTTTAATAACAAATTACTTTTGCATTGATGTTTATGATTAATGGGAAAATGTGAATTTATGAAGTGTGATGTAAACAGTCTTGATGGCTTTTAATAGAATAACTTCTGCCTATTCAGTTCCCAAAGCAAGATTAAAACCCCAGGAAGTCCATGGAAAAACATGGACTTGATGGGTGGACCACTCGCTGGATAAGGAATTGGCTGGATGGTGGCACACAGAGAGTGGTGATCAAGGGCACAATGTCCACCTGCAGACCAGTGCCAAGTGGTGTCCCTGAGGGGTCAGTGCTGGGACCAGTGCTGTTTGACATCTTTGTCAGTGACATGGACAGAGGAATCAGTGCAGCCTCAGCAAGTGTGCAGATGGCACCAAGCTATGTGGCACAGTTGACTTGCTAGAGGGCAGGGATCCATCCAGAGGGACCTGGACAGGCTGGAGAGGTGGGCCCAGGCCAACCTCATGAAATTCAACAAGGCCAAGTGTAAGGTCCTGCACCTGGGTAGGCACAATCCCAAGCACAGCTCCAGGCTGGGTGAGGAATGGCTGAGAGCAGCCCTGAGGAACAGGCCCTGGGGGTCTGGGCTGATGACNTCTCTCATGCTGCAGCCCCTGGAAAGAGTTGTTGAGCAGAATCACTGGAAAGTAATGGAGAGAGGAGCTGGAGGACAGAGCCATTTGCGACGCCGATTTCACCTCTCCTCCAGGGATTGTTTGTTACTGGAGACTAACTCTTCCAGAAGCATCGACAGAGGGATCGACAGGGATTCCCTTTGGCCTTTTCCATGGTCTGCACATATATCCCATATGCTGATGAGGCAAAATGCCAATTAACACAGCCTCCTAACGTAGGTTTCCTCTGGGGGTTCAGCTGAGCACATGTCCCCTCTCTACACGCATGCTTCCTAGCAACTCTTTGTGCAGCTTCAAATCCATTTCTGTCTCAAAGATGTGAAATGTATTTTTCAGAAGTGCAAGCCATCTACAAGTGGTTCAGAAACCTTCACGTAGCTCTGTCACTGGAGAGGTGCTCCTGCAGCATGTGCAACTGCCCATTGTAGTCCACATGAACTGTTGCTGAGCAGAGGGCATTAGGCTGATACAAATGCTTGCCTCTGCATCATCTTTGTTCGAGGCGTCATTAGCAACTTAAGTTTCCCAGGATGGAAGAGGAAACCTGGGTCTGAGTTCATTTCCAAGGCCTCTCCAAGAGTTTTACAGGTCCCTGAACTCTTGTAGAGAATTAAAAATCACCAGGTTGTATTTGTAGCAACACACGAAGCACTTCACCACTGATCAGATTACTGAACACTTCCTATTCTCACATTTTTCTAGGCGCACACTGCTGACTCTGCTGGAGAAATCAGAAGCCATTGCTTTTTCCTCACTGTGATGGTTTGGGAGTTCCCTGCCCCCCCACACTTTGTAAAATCCCTCAGACTAGACTCAACTGGCTGGAAGTTAAGGGCTGAAGCTCTATGTACAGCTTAGCACAATGTACAAGCAGAGATAGACACAATAGACAGGAATAGTTACAGAGATAGATAAGTTAAAGGTAATACAGAAACACAACACCCCTCCCAGAAATCAGAGTCCCCAGGAGGGGCTCCCAACCACCCTTCCACCTTCTTCCCACCCCTCTACCTTACCCCAAGGTTTGCCTTACATGCAAGGTGAGTTTGGAGGATGGGCCAGGGGAGTTAGAAGGAAAGTGGTTAGTGAGGTTACTCGGCAGAGAGGAGGAGGCAAGAAGCTGCTAGACAACCCCAGAGTGTCTGCAAGCCCCAGTGTCTTAACTTTGTTTTGTATTCTTAGTCTTAAACATCTCAGCAAGCCTATGCGTGCAGCAGACATCACCATTGTTTTCCTTTCACAGCCAATAATATAATTTTATCCATTAAAATATTCTAATTAGCCTCAAACCAGCACACTCACAAGAGCTGGTCTACAAATGCATACAACTAGCAATGCTTGCTTCTGTCACCATCAGAGGTGAAGACAGCACTCAAATTTCACTCAAAACCTTTGGACCCAGAAGAATGCATTAAGAAAAGAGATAACAGTATAATTATATTTGTTTTCCATTGGAAAAATCACTGTTTGCCAGATAAACACAGCTGGACACACAGCAGTTCAACTGAAAATCCCTCATTTCCAAACAGCCAATTCCATAGTAACTCAAACATAGTCTGCCTGGGCTTCAGCAAAGCCTTTGACACCATCTGCCACAACAAGCTCCTGGCAAAGCTGGCAGGAGCTGGCAGGAGCTGGCAGAGTGGTCCTGTTCAATATTCATCTTTATTGATGATCTGGACCAGGTGATCGAGGCCAGCATCAGTGAGTTTGCAGATGACACCAAGATAGGAGCAGATGTGGATCTGTTGGAGGGTAGGAGGGCCCTGCAGAAGGCCCTGGACAGGCTGGATGGGTGGGCAGAGGCCAATGGGATGAGATTCAACAAGGCTAAGTGCAGGGTTCTACACTTTGGCCACAACAANACGAAATTATATTTAAGAAGTGACCTAAAAAATATATTAAAAAAAAAAACTATCACTGTGCTCATCCCCCTTCTTATGCCCATTCACAGCACTTGCTAACCTTAAGTTTGAATTCAATTGTTGCACTGTAGCCAGTTTTCTCACAGGTGATGCTGACTGTTCCCCCAAGCTCTAAGGTCATTGTGCCGTAAAGAATTCCTGCAATAGAAAAAGAAAAAAGCCTCAATGAAACAGATAAAGGAATGTTTATACCTGAACAAGACAAAAGAGAGGTTCTTTGGACACAGTTGCTAGAACAGAAGTGCTGGTGGCAGAGGTAAGAACTCATCTTTTCACATGACCCTTTGTAACGAGCACTGTCTTTCTGCCAAGTAAGGCGACCCAGACACAGCCAATTATAGGTAGGCACAAACACCCTTCTATTAAGGCACATCTTCGGCAGCATATGCTGCTGGTCTTAGCAAGAGTGGGATTCAGTCTTATTGGAGATGATTGCAAGAGGGAAGCTTTTGAGGTTGATGCAGGAAAGTAACTCTACAACAGAGAGCAAAGGAAACCTTCACTTGAACAGAAGCAGTGAGGACAGCAGGACCACAAGTGCAGATAATCACAGACAAGCAACTGAAGACAATACTGATGACCTCTCCAAAGACTTGTGGAAGGACAGGCTGAGGAGGCTGAGTGCACTTCCTTTGCCATAATCACCACATGGCCCTCTGCAATCCAGGGCTTGAAACACCAAATACATTTTACATGCACTGGATGCATGTGCAAATATATTTTACCCCCATGCAGATTCTCCTTCCCTGCCTGTTCTGCCTTTCTCCCCCTCTATCCGCTTTATTACTTACATCAGTTCTCCTTCTTCCTGCCTGACTTGAATGTACACATCTCTTTTAATTGTTAAATATTATTTTAGTCACCAAAGCCATGAAAATAAAAACTCAACAGATTATTAAAAACATCCATGAACAATGGAAATATTAGAGCCTACTGAATTAATGCCACATCAGAGAACACTGCTGATATCTTAAATAAGAAACTGTAAAAATTACAGTTGCTGACTATAAGGCTTCTGAATGGGAATTTCCCCAGAGAATAGGTAGATAAACCTTAATAAGTAACAGGATAAAAATCAGCAGTTCTGCAATGGATTTTGTGCTGCCTCTGACTATTCAGAAAGCTTTACAAAATACTGTTTTGCCATAGTGAACTTAAAGACAAATGGTCATGATTTACACTCCGATCACACAGTGAGGTGTAATACCACACTGCTTTTTAGGCCTACAACGGAAAAAGATTAGAAAAGCTCAAAACTGTTCTTTAAGTTCAAGAAAGGCAAGTTACTGCCATGTAATGACAGATAGCTCCATACATGCTCTGACTGTTTGTGAAAAAAAAATCCTCCTCCATGCTGCAGAGCAGCTTATTGCTGAAATAACACAAGCATTTTTCTCCTGCTGAGATGGAAGGAAGCCTAGGGTCAGCGGTGTTGTCACTCTGCAGATGACAAGCTAGAACCCAACCCAGCTACTCTTTAGAACAATAAACTTCTTTTAACTTTGCCATCTAGAGAACACAAAAAATCCCACTACCTTTACAGTGAGCGTAGGGCATGGTCATGACATAATCTTCTCCCCTGTTCAGGAATGTTAGCCGTCCTTCTCCATCGAGTATGGCAGATAATGAATTCCCTGGAACACAAGGACAGAAGGTTTGCCTTTCGCGCCCAGCAGCCAGCAGTCCCCAACAAGAGCAACGCGCAACGGCAGCGTATTCTGCACTGCAGAGTGAAGCCACCGCGCAACAGTGTCCCCAGTTAAAAACCAAAATGCTGCAAAACCAGAAATCATAGAATCATAGAATGGTAAGGTTGGAAGGGACCTCAAGGATCATCTAGTTCCA
>WBNM01034070.1:183152-216855 GCA_013399055.1 Ramphastos sulfuratus
TCAACCCCCCCAAAGCCCAGCAGCAGAAACTCTGTACAGAAAGGATAATGCAATCATCAAAATCCTGATTCTTCTAACAGCCTTCTTTGACCCACAAAACGTGACTCACTTGCACACTCCTCACTAAGGGTACCCCCAAGGACCCCACAGTACTTACCATAGAATTTTGATTTGGCCAGAATGCTACCACTGAGGCAAAACCCATCCTTGCGGTTGCTAACGTAGAAGGCAGATATTGGAGGATGATGTGACACCTGTTGGAAACAACCATGATGGGTAAACACAGACAGGAAGAGATCATGCAGTGTAGCACAACTGTCGAGCTAGTAGGGCTGGAACACACAGTGCAAGCCGCACATCAGCAAACACAGTGTGAAGCGTGGCCACAGCCCTTACAGTACCATCCAGCAAACACTGAACTGCATGAGCTAAGAACATTAACACCTGACTTTTACAGGAGGAAGGGAGATCAGAAATCATGGAATCATAAAATGGTAAGGGATGGAGGGGACCTCTGGAGATCATCTAGTCCATCCTGCTCTAGATCAAGTTGGACAGGAACATGCCAAGGTGGGTTTTGAAAGTTCCCAGAGGAGACTCCATGACCTCTCTAGGCAGCCTGTTCCAGTGCTCCAACACCCTTAAAGAAGTTTTCCTTTAAGTTCAAGAAACCTCCTGTGCTCTGGTTTGTACTTGGTGCCCCCTATCCTATCACTTGCCACCACTGAGAAGAGCCCAGCCCCATCCTCATGACCTCCACCTTTAGATAGTTACATACATTGATAAGATCCCCTCTCAGTCTTCTCTTTTCCAGACTAAAGAGTCCCAGGTCTTTCAGCCTCTCCTTGTAAGAGAGATGCTCCCAGCCCTAACCATCCTCATGGCCCTCTGTTGGACTCTCTGCAGCAGTTCCCTGTCCCTTGGACTGGGGAGCCCAGAAGCAGACATGGTACTCCAGGTCTGGCCTCACCAGGGCAGAGCAGAGCAGGAGGAGAACCTTCCTTGACCTGCTGGCCACACTCTTCTTAATGCACTCCAGGGTACCAGTGGCCACCTTGGCCACAAGGGCACATTGCTGGCTCACAGGGAACTCCCAGGTCCTGTTTACCAGCAGGTCAATCCGAAATCTGCATGGGGTTACTCCCTACCAGGTGCAGGACTCTACACTTGCTCTTGTCAAACCTGACGAGGCTGAATGCTGGAACCACATTTCCCTTTGTCTCTAGAAGGACTCCCTTACTAGGGCTGTAACACCACACCAACTGCGCTCACCAGGTAAGCTTTTGGACTAGCAGGCACATGCTGGGGTACACTGCCTGATACCACCACATGGCTTGGCTGCTGCACACATGCAGCACAGTGACTTTTATTTAGAAGTACTTTTCCAGTGCTTGCAGCTACCTGCTCTGCAATATAAAACGTCTTGCTGTTGGTCCTCGGATGGATCCACATGCAGCGGAAGGTCTCCCCAAGGATAGGATTGTAGGGCTTTTTCAGTCCCTAGGCAGAAAGGGAACAGACAGTGACCAGACCATGCAGCCACAGGACTCACAAAGACCCAATCACCGTTGCAGAACATCAGACATAAACGGAAAGAGAAACCAATCCTAACACACACGCTGCAGCCACTGTACTTCATCGCATCAGTTAAACGCTGTGCTCACTCTCCTCTTCATTCTAAGGAAACCAGCACAGATTTAATACATCTGCACCTACTGCAGGCTACAGGTAAGGGCAAACAGAACAGAAGATTTTACTTTGCAAAAGAGTTGTGACAGACCTTTTGTAGGAAGTCAGGTAGTACTTTCTGCCTTCAACACTGCTTTCTACCAAGATGACCACACAGAGTATTTAGTGTAAAGCTACATGAAGTAGTGGAAATATTAATCTTTCTACTGCAGCATGTTATCAGTGAAGAATGGCAGAAATAGAACTGACTCAACTTTATGATAAAGTGTTTAGTTCAACTTCTACTGCAAGGGAAACAGCAAATGAACACAGCCTGCTCTAAGCATGTCCAGGGACCAAGAAGCTCCATGATGCACCTCTGTAAAGACTGAAAACTTAACCTTGCTTTTAAGAATTGCAGAACAAAGATTTACAAACAGAAACTTACTGCAGCACATCCCTAAGCCCTCAGACTAGAGACAAGACAAAATAATATGAGAAAGGACACCTTTGGCTTTTTGTAGAATCCTGACAAGTACCACTTGACAACTTTTTTCATGCGGTTGTAAGCATTCTCCTCCAGAGCAGCTCTGTGAAACAAGCAGACCACACAGATCAGATGCCAGCATGGTTTCAGGTATAATACAGCTATCCACTGCGACGTGTCTCAAATCCAGGAGCTGACTGAAACCAAGGTGCTGTGATTTCCAGTACTGTAAAATGTTCAGCCTGATATTGCAAATTCAAAGGTTTCAAATAATTGTCTGAAAATGGAAAGCAGAACACAACTCAGTATTTCCATGACTGAGTCTCTTCCTTGTGTTCTGTTCCATCTCCACTGAAGTTCTTCCATTTATGAGAGTACTTCAGAGTACTTGCTCAGACACCCACCCCACCAGCTCATTCACACACTCACCACTCCAGCTTGCTCACACTCGAGAGCTGAATAATATTTTCATTTACAGTCTTGAGCAGGCAGTTAGAAATCTGAATGGAGCTTAACAATGTATTAAAAAGGTTAACTGGTACTGGTTTGCTGTTTCAAATGTGCCTCCTAGAGAAAACAACATTAAAGTAATTTTGAAGATTCCTCTCACCGGTCTCCAAAAGCTAAACCGGAAATAACTGCAACATAACCTCTCTTAAATTACTAAGAGGGGCCAGACTTCAAGATGTACCACATGGGCTCTCAGGCAGTTAGTTCCCTGCAAAGGAGGATGTCTGATGACTGACAGATCATCAGCTGAACATCCACACTCTAAGTGGTCTACACTGCTGCTTAAGCAGACTGGATCAAATGTTTCTGTATACACTGCTACCCATTTTAGTTCAGAAAAACGAAAAGAATGAAACCCAGAGATGGGATTGACTCACTCAGACAAAAAGTCTGCATGGTAGTAGTAATCAGACAGCTTGTCCAGGAAAGAACGAGGCTCCAAGATAAATGTAGGCAGCACAACCTTGGACAAGTCCATTCCTGGTCGCACTTGCTTCAGTAGTGTCCAGATCAGGCTTTTGTTTTCTTCTGACACTACCTCTGTCTGAGCAGCCTCCCCTGCCTAGGATGAACAACAAACTGCTTACAGAAAAGAGAAAAAATAATCCTCCAGCAGACAGGCTGACACATTCCAAGGATGACATGTGAATAGCAAATGGGTAATTCCAATTGACTGCTTGGAGAAGCTGAAGCAACTATGAAAGACAAATCAAGTTTCTCTAAACATACTTACGATGCATCTTCAATGAAGTACTAAAACCTGCATTTGTTTTCATCAGCCCAAACCCAGAAAAACTGGAGGCAGAATGTTGTTTGGAAAGCCTGCCTCATTCCTTCCCTAGGTACCACATATATGAACCTGTTAACCACAGGCAGGACTTGTACAGCAAAGGGCTGCTCATTCATTCTGCTGACTTCTCCCCACCATAAAAGCAGGCTTATCTGTGCTCCCCAGTGGCTTGATCAGTCAACACTATCAGTGGTTTTCCTTAAAGAAAGTCGCTGCTCAGGGACAAGTGAGCAAAACCAGCAGCCACACTCAGTATGTTCCTTTCTGACCAAGAGGGGAGGTTCTTCCTTGCAGTTTCTGAACTCAAAAGCAAAGGCTGTAAGCAAAGCATTGCTCTTCCCAGAGCAGTTCTGAAATGCATACTCAAGAACTTATTGCCAATTTAAACTCCCTGACTTTTCCTAAACTACTCCTCCTGGAAACAATAGTAGAGAGCAACAAGGCACCAAGTATTTATGTCTCATGGGTATGAAAATAACCTCATAGTTAGCACTTGAGCAGAAACAGGAGATCTGTGACAAAGCTCATTTCAATTTCTGTTACTAAGCTTTCTGGTGTCTCTATAGCGAGTAAAACATACAAATTCCTGTCTTGTTTGGCTGTGCTGAGACAGAAGACAACCTGCAGAAGTGGAATGGCAGTGCTGGGGCATCGTATGTATCAGAATGCAAGGTGACACCACAAACACAGCAGGCCTCCGGCTGAACGCTGCAGTCCCAGCAGCTGCTTAACTTTCCTTGCAGCAGAAAAACAGCTGCCAGCCTGCATTCTCTTCCACTCAAGAATTTTCAGTTGAAGGAGAATCCATCAGTAACTTAAAAAAAAAAACAAGCAGAAGTAGCTGCAGAAGGACAGGTAGACATGGCCCCTTCAAACTGGGCACTTTCTGTCTGAGCAAGGTTCCAGAAACCTCATCACTTTGGTTATATTCTCAGACACAAGCACAAGAGTGGCAAAGCAGAGCACCACATGGGCGAACAGAACTTTCCCCTCACTGCTGGTGAGAATACAAAAGCCAATTCTGCAAGCCAGCTTCCAAGCACTGTCAGACTGCTGTCTATGGGGGAAGCTGCCTGCTCACTACATCAACAGCACTTTTACCTCCCCAAGTTCCTCAGGGCTCTGCTCTGCGTAAGTAGTTTCCCTGATGTTAACTGGCTCCGGATCGACGTAAGAATCATCCTGCCGCTCCGACGTGTCGCTGTCGCTCTCCTCGCTTTTCCCCAAGCCCTCGTTATCGGATTCCTCGTGGTCATTTTCCTTATCAGATTTGTCAGAGTACACATCTTGATCTTTAAAGTGCTGCCTCTCAATTTCACTGTCATTTAACCTACAAAAAAGAAAGGTCAACTGACTCCCCAATGCCACACAGTCATTTCATGTTTCCCAGCCAGGCTCTCAATGAAACGCACGCTGAAACTGCCAAGGAACGTGAAAGTAGCTCTGCTGGGAACATCCAGAGTGTGCTCTCCTCACGGAGCTGCCAGACATGCCAAGCTCACAACACTTCCATTGGAAAGATGACTATTAGCATAGCTCCACTAGACTCCTTCTAGTCCAGCTGCCTGACCACCTCACAGCTGAACAACAGTTAAAGCCTATTTTTAAGAGCATTGTCCAAATGCCTCTTTAACAGTGACGGGCCAGGGGCCTGGAAAGTCATTGTTCTCACACCTGCAGTTTTCCAACTCGTAGGACTCGACAGCCCAAGGCCTGTTAGCATTATTAAAGACTAGGCAAAAAGCTCCACACTGAATGTCTGGTTTGTCTTGATCTCTGTTTTTCAGGTGATCATCTTCCACAAGTATTGGTCCAATGTTTTCCTTGGACCTCCTCTTGCTAGTAGATACTTTAAAAATCTAGATCTCAGCTGAAGCTGAAGTGGCTCTCAACTTTCTTTTCTCTCTCCTGCCAACTCCACCAAAACTAGGCCTGCAGGGTTTGTTGCTTACACAGTTCAGCACACTGAACACTTTTAGAATATGCTACATCCAAAGATCTACTTAATTACACCCTTAGTCTTAAATAGACTTCACATTTGTAGCTAATTGCTGTGATTGTAATCTGGGCCAGCTGCTGATTTTCAATTACTATTCACCAGTACAGATCTTCAGTTGAATTGTACACAGCAGCTCCATTGTTTCCAGGGGATAACAGGAGGAGCAAAACTGTAGTTAAACCTGCTTGGTCATCTGGATAGGGCCTTGAGTCTGGACCAGTGGAAATACTTTGTCTTTTCTGAGCTTCCCTCAGGACTATGCCAGACATTCTTTGCAGTCCGGATCTTGTCTCACGTACAGCAGAAGAAAGATCCTGCCCACTCTGAAAAGACAGATGAGCAGCTGAATCTTCATAGGTGGGAGGGATTATTTTAAACAAATTCAGATTCACCTGAAAAGTATATCAAGTCAGAAGATGACTGAGAGAAACTGTGCCTAGCACAAGCTTCAAACTCAGTGATTTCAAATAAAGGACTAAATCTTTTATATTTTCTAATGTGTTTCAGTGGCAGAATCGATGAGTTTGAAAACTCCATTCACTCAGCATGCTTGCTTAATAATTTGTTGCTACAAAAGATTATGTTGCCAAAAATCTATCTGAAAGTATTTACTGAAATACACAGGGACTTCCTCAACTACCCAGACCCTGGATACCAGCTGACACCAGATAATTCCAGCTTTTGTGCATTTAATTTAGTAGCATGGCTGAACCATCATTCGTCTATCTGGTGATTCCAAGCTGAGACATAGAATCATAGAATGGTAAGGTTGGAAGGGACCTCAAAGATCATCCAGTTCCAGCTCCCTGCCATAGGCAGGGACACCTCCCAGGTCACTCAAGGCCTCATCCAACCTGGTCTTGAACACCTCCAGGGAGGTTGTGGAGCACAGAATCACCCAATGTGATCAAAGATTGGGTGATTCTGTGCTCCACAACCTCTCTGGGCAACTTGTGCCAGTGTCTCACCACCCTCACTGCAAAGAACTTCTTCCTAACATCCAGTTTCAATCTCCCCTTTGCCAGTTTAAACCCACTGCCCCTTGTCCTGTCATTGCAAGACCTTGTCAATAATCCCTCCCCAGCCTTCTTGTAGGCCCCCTTCAGATACTGGAAGGCTATGAAATCCTTTAAAGAATGATGGGATTATTAATTTATTTAAACCAAGGAACAGCAATTTCTATTAGGAATTTATATTTAGGAACAAGTTCTTTGCCATGAGGGTAGTGGAATACTAGAAGAGGTTGCCCAGAGAGGTGGTTTGGGCCCCATCCCTGGAGATATTCAAGGTAAGGCTGGACAGGGCTCTAGGCAGCCTGATTTAGTTGAGGATGTCCCTGCTGACTGCAGAGGGGCTTAGACTTGATGATCTTTGGAGGTCCCTTCCAATCCAAACCATTCTATAACTTTATGATTCCATATTCACATCTGCCAACTTTAGTCACATGTACTAAACTTATTTTCATGTGAAGCTAACAAGAGAGACTAATTCAAGATGCAAAAACCCCAAGAACAACTTAACCAAGTACTTCAACTTACTGCTCTGATACCCAGCTTTGAATTCCTTGAGCCAAACCTTCCTCTCTATCGGCTCTGCTTGAAAAGACTTTGTTTGTTTTATCCAGATACAATACAAACCACAGTGCAAATAAGGCATATGAAGAGAAATCAGGAGCAGAACGAAATGTGACCTTAGAAAAGAGATCTCCCTGTGGAGAAGTTACCCCTGCAAGGCTTTGCTAAAGGGCCAATCAAGTTCAGTAAAGAGTTCACTTACGGTAAGTTCTCTCCGCTGTGCAAGTTGTTAGCACGGAGCAGGCCATAGAGAGAGACATGAGTAGTGTCTGCTGCAGAGGCCAAGTCATGCTCCTTGCCTTCTCTAATCATAGTACGCTTAAGCAGGCTGGAACATTTCAGCGCCAGCTCCAAAGCATCCATCCAACACCTGCCTAAAGACAAGTTTAATGTTAGACTAAAAGGAAGGGTTTGGCTTCACTGTACAACTTCCATTCCCTAACACATTCCCTTCACAGTATTCTGGGGTTTGCTTACGTTGCCTTTGAAGAAACACTTCAGAGCCAATCCACATCACCTGCACTGGATTTTATCGTCCTAAGACCAACTCACAACTACCCAGCTTGGGTACAAGGCTTGCTTCAAGTAAAGCAAAGTAAGCAATGACTTTGTTAAAGCATTTCTCCTTTAATGCAAGCATGGTTCAGCCCAGGCCTTGACTGCTGAATTCCTCCAAAGCTGTCTGCAGTGTTGCTCTGCCTTTGAAGGCTAGGTAGCTGCATCAGCTGGCAATTTTGGCTCATGGAATGTAACAGCTGTGTGAAAAAGGAACTGTAGTGTTACCATATAAATGCCATTTCAACAGAAAATAGCAGACATACACTTTTTTTTGAGGAAAAAGTAGCTAAACAGATTTGTGTGTTCTTTGCACTCCTTAATACAGTGAAATGAATAAATAATTTTCCAATACAAAAGGCAGGGAGGCCTATTTTTAAAGTCTGCAGGGGTATACTTAATTAGCCAGTGAAAGTAAAGCAGCTGCTAAAAAGGTTACACGAATTTTGTTCCCATGTTGTAACGTTTGAAGATGGTTGCACTGACCTCGATCACCACCTTCCCAGTAATGAGGGTGTTAGAAAACTCTCTTCATGGACTTTTTACCACTAGAACTCTGTGCAACTGCTGCACTCACAATACACAACTGTTTCACTAGAAAGGATGCCCACTACAGCACTTTATAGAGTATTAACTTGAGTATAGAGTATGAACTTGAGTATTTTGACATACATTAATACAGGGAAATCTGAAATAACCCCTTCCTCCCTTTCTACCCAGCCAGCGCAAGGCAGCTTGAAGGAGTTCAGTGACAGCTTCTTCCACCCACAATTTTCTGTAACACCCATGAAAAACTACTAGTACCAACACAACTGAAAGCACCCAGGGAGTCCCTTAACAACAATGACACTATCACCACAGTGCTGTCACAGACACGGTAAGGTCACTGAAGTAATCCAAAAGAACTAATCACTGCCAGCGCAGAAAGGACAGAGGTATCTATTTACCATCTGATTCTGAAGCCGCTCGGATGATCAAGTAACTGCTGGGTAATGGCTGAGTTATAGAGCCAACCGCTTCGCCTTTGGGACCCTTGAAACACACAAAACAAGCAACAGTCTCAGACATTTCAGTTCAGTGCCAGGGTTTATCATTCAGCGCAATAACAAGCTGACACACTGCAGGGCTATTTACTGTCACTCAGCAACATCTAATGACGACACGAATGGGAAGGTGGACAGCCCTCTTTTACTGAATTTCATCTCCAAAGACTCTGCTCTAAGTATAGCTCCCAACCCCGCCCCGCTTTAAAAAGAATGGTCTTTGGGATTCAAATAATTTTGGGTGGTGTTTTTTTTGTCAATCAGACTTGGCACAGGAACTTGCAAATGCTCTGCTGATGCTACTTAGAGCGAGATGACAAAAGCATCAAGAAGAATGCCATGGAGAGGCCATCCCCACTGTCTGGGGATTCCTGCAGATGGGTGTAGAACAGTCACAAGGGGCAAGCTACTCTTCTTCACCTCACTATTTCAGCCAGTCAGGTAAGACTGAAAGCAGGCAAACAAAAGAGGTCTGTGGGGTGGTTTAAGAGAGTTGATTTACAACAAATGGTGCCTAGCAGAACACCCTACACTTTCATCTGGCTCTTCCCCTTCCAGTCCCATTTGCCCTTGGTCAGAGCAAAGGTTCCCTTCAATTCCTACAAGGATGCTACAGTTCACAGAGCAGACCTGAGGGCAAGCCAAACCCTTGCAGAGAACAGGAAGGCTTATTTAGGGATACGCTTCATGCTTCTCTTACATAGCAACATATCTGGTGTCATTGCAGCATCCTGAGCTTCAGAACTGCACGATTTTTGCCTGTCTTCAGGAGACAGATGAGCCAATTGGTATTTAAATAACATGGAAATAACTCCTCACACCCAAACATTCCGTATTGCTACGGAAACCCGCGCATCCTCTCTCCGTTCCTCCTTCTCCTTCACCCTCTCCACCTATCCACTACTTCACACAATATTTAAGTGCCTAACTGAAGGCTTGGCATTCAAATAAGAAAAAACCCAAGATGATGCCCAGGTCCATGAGAAGCATTTAGATGCTTGAGTCTCTCTATAAAGGCTATCAGCAGGACACCATGGCAGTATGTTCAACCAAACAGCACACAGAGGATGTCAAACGCCAGTTAAATTTTCATTATGAAGTTCTTCACATTTCAGATTTAAAAAATAAAATCCAAAAGACCTTTCAATTTCTCTCAAGCTTAATTTTTGGAATTGGAAATGCTAAACAACCACTTTAAAGCCCATTCCAAAAAAAAAAAAAAAAAAAAAAAAAGTACACCTATGGTAATTTTAAGACAAGTGCTAGGCAAAGAGGGCTGTGTTAAACATATTGGAAGCTACTGTTGAAAGCTGGGTTAATCCTGCCTATCTGATGAGTTAGCACATTTTGGTCTGGACCGATTTTGCATGGAGAAATCTAATGAGAAGTCAGTACAAGGCTTAGAAGAGGGAATTGGAAAGCCAGCAGAAGTTTTGAGCAAAAGCAGGTAAAGGCAGATAGTTTAGAAGCAAGCAAATGAAACAGCCAGAACATTTCTGAGGGTGAGAGGCAGGTAACAAGGAGTCTTGCTGGCACTGAAATACCAATACAGTCAAGCTGGTGCTGGTGTAAATGATGCTCAGAAACTCCCAGATGGAGTAACACCAACTTGGATGTTAGCAACAAGATTTGAGACCTGTCCCCTTCCAAGCCAGCAGGAAGCTGTGCCTGCCCAATGTCTGTGCTGAAGCGGCACCCTAAGCGCTAGGAGTTCCTGAGTAACCAGCAGGTTACTCCTGAGAACAGGGAGGGACAATCTCATGCATGAGCACTCCATGCCCTGTGGGGCAACAGGCAGGGAAGAGGCCTCATTCCCACCAGGTGCCCAGGGAGGAGACAGCACCAGGGTCCAGTGCAGTACCAAGCATGGGTGGGAGGGGGGCTGCAGGGAGGGGCCTGGGGCACCATGGGTGCACCACCACTGTGTAAGGGCCTTGGCTGGCACAAGTCCTCAAACTCTCAGGTCACAGGATGTGGACTAGTGGGAGGTGTCCCTGCCTATGGCAGGGGGTTGGAACTAGATGATCTTTGAGGTCCCTTCCAACCTTACCATTCTATGATTCTATGATGATTCTATGACTAAGGACAGGTCTCTCTCCGTTAAGATATCCCATTCAGGGCTGTTCTGTGAGCATGCAGGGTCTGCTACTTACTCTGTCCCCAACAGCTATGAGTTAGAGATGAAGTGGGGCTTTGGCACTTGGGTCTTTATTTTACTGCAAGAGAGCTCTACCTCTCGAGGTGCTTTGACAATACATTGAGTAAAAACGAATTAATAATCTGCAGCAAACTTTTCAATAGGTTGACTTATTTTGGATGAAGTGCTCACAGATCTTGATTTCCTCTGACAACTGTTCCAGAAGCACTGGACATTCATCTTTGATACCACTCATTATGGTTTCAAAACCAATTCTCAGTATGTTAGTGTTTTGTGCAAGAGAGACCTCGGGTTCCAGCCTTTAGGTGCCTTGATTTGCAGCGTCTCAGTTCCCAACGGAATGATTGTACAATTCCAACAGGAGTAATGGGGAAGTGATTCTAAAACCCTGGTAAGGTTACTTCCTACAGCATATTCACGCCAATAAACTCAGATGCCATGAACATCCAGAGAAAGTAACACTGATAAGCAGGCAGACATGACCAAATTTCCTCCTGCTCACTTTAGAACACTGAACCGGCACCAGGGCCAGGCACACACTAGGGAGCCAGGACAGGAGGAACACCAATGACAGCAGCACAGGCTTCGGGGAGCTGCGAAGTGACTGGCCACAAACGGCTGCAGAGGACAACTGCAGTCTGCCAGAACACGCTCCCTCATGTCTGCTCCAGTGAGAAAACCTCCTGCAGCATTTACACCTGGGTAGATGTTTCTGGCAGTGCCACCTTCCTGCACTGGCAAACAAAGTTCATTTTGCCTTAGATTTGCAGCTCGGTCTGGTAAATCCCCTCTGTAAATCGGTCAATGGCTGTTATGGTTCTGAACATTTGCCTCGGGAGAATGAATCTGTAGCTAGCACATTCTAACTGATCAGATACACAGGGCAGAAGAAGGTTTCAAAGTTTAAGGCCTTTCACCTAACTCTGTCCAGGAATTCTCAACTGCAAGTAGCCATACCAAAATGAACAAATGCCACTCCAGCTCTCAGCACATTTAAAATGGACAATATCAACTTGTTCAGGTTCAAAATTTGACCTACCTTAAAAAAGTAAAAATCTGGTGGGGTATGTCCTCTAAATTCTAAATATCTAGTTAAAAAAACAAACAAATCCATTTCTCATTGCCAAGCAATAAAGAAATATAAGACTGATCTTCTGCAGACAGGCCACCACTTCGCAATGTATGTATACACCATCATAAATAATTAGCACATTAACACCAAACCCTACAGCTTTGACACAGGATAGGAACTTTGTGTTCCCCAAACGGGGGACCATCACTGATTAGTGAAAAGTGCTCCTAAGCAATATTGAAATGAAACAATTCAAACCCAACTGCAAAAGATTGGATCTAAGCTGTGTAGATTTAGATAATGTTGACAATGACAATAATTCAGAAAGACCACCAACGAGCATCAGGAATTGTGCTGACTCCCCAGTCGAGCTAGGGAAGCACACTCCTCAGGTGGGACAGTGCATCTGTACCCACTTAAAACTCAGCTAAGGCTCTGCAGCTAAGGATCTGCAGCTATCTTCAGGTGTTGCAGAAGCAGCAATTATGGCAAGGGCCCTAATGCAGCACTAAAGTTCCATCTAAAGCAAAGTGCTGTCTCAGGAGGTAAATGCCTTTGCTTGTGCCCTGCTTCCACACACCCTCTCCATCTGCAAACATGAAACAAGGACTACAATGGTTTTTTAGTAAACAGTGAGTACCAGCAAACATTACAGATTCTCAGGAGAAACTGAAATAAACCTTCCCTGTGCTTTCACTTTGGGCTAGGAGCTGCCATGTATGGCAAAGCAAACAGACATCAGAACTGAAATTCTTTGACTTCCCAAAGCTGTAGTGAAAAAAGGAATACAATTGACTCACAAGTTGCAGTATAAGCTATTACTACACATGGAATTTCTAGTCTTGCAAGCCAGTTGAACTAGGCTGATACTTTACCACATAAATACAGAGTTGGAAGCCAACCCCCATTTATTAGCACATCTTAACTCTTCAATTTTGGTAAACCACTTCTTAATGTATTAGATTCGACTGATGTAGAACACAACATTACACATTCATTGCTTTGACTTACATTACTGCCAGTGATGGCATTAACCTCTGAACTTCCCTGCACCCCACACTTCTGAAACTATTGATGTACACAGAGCAGCACAATCCAAGTGCTTTTCATGACGAAGAGGAGTAGGTGCTGAAGGCTTATACTCAGGATAAACAAATATCACAGTTATAACAGAAAATGCAGGTCAGCTCTTTATTAAGGTTGTCTTCACCTATAGCTGGCTAATGCAAGCCATCTGTTACGAACCACATATGCTACCACTAACCTTTATAGCCCATATGGACTGTTCCAAAGGATGGAAAAGTTTGAAACAAAAGCCATCTTTTTTAGAAGGCCTCTCAATGAGTTCACAAGCGTTCAGGAGCACTGTTCCTACCCACTGGCCGTTTTTGGGAGTTTTGTAAACAAGCAACACTCCTGGCTTCAGTACACACCACAGTTTGGTCCAGCTTTTTAAGGTACCACGAATCTAGAAGATAAATAGTTGCAGTTATATCTCTGTGAAGCCAATACCAAAACCATCCCCCTTAAAATTAAAACTATTTATTAGTTTTATCTTCAAGCAAAGTCTATCAAAAGTTGATCCAGGTTTATCAAAGACAACATAAAGGCACGATTTCAATGCTCACTTTTCTGTTTTTTTCTTGATAAATACTTATTCTACAAATGGCAACACACAAGTCCAGATATGAGGAGAATTAGAATTCATCTGAAACCTTCATAAATTTTCTTGTCTGGGACAAATTTTATCGCTAGCCTAAAATAAAAACAACATAAACTTTGGAAACTGAGCTCCTCTGAAAATGGGTAAGCATCTTACAACAAAAATGGGATAGTCACAAAAATAACCGAGAGATATTAGAATTTCTTAAACTGAACCTCTTATGACAGCTGTTAGCTTCAACTTGCACATTAAATGCAAGATCCTTTCAAGTGCTTGAATTTGCACATCTGATGAGACTGCTTGGATCAGTTCTGTCACCTCGGGACTGGAATCACTTCTGTGCCTGTAGGACTGACTGCAGTGTGCCTTCTGAGCAATGTCTGAGCCTGCTTACGTTGACTTTTGCAAACTCTGGAGGAACTTTTTTCCAGACAAGCTATTGTTTGGAGCCAACTATAAAAAAAGGGTAACCAATCCTTTTTCTTGTACAATTTCCAAGCAATCACATACAAATACATAAGCTGCACTACTATTGATGACACTGATGGCTATCTTTGAGAAATTAATTCCTCACCTCTTATACCAGTATTAGATAGAGGACAGATAGTTCTTAAGAGAGGAGAGTTACCAGAAATACACAGAGAAGTCGGAACCATTTTCACCATTGCTATGGATGTAACAGAGCCTCAATCCAAAGCGTAAAATAAAAAGGACAAAACAAGAATTGTAAAGCCAGCTTGTCTGAAGCTAATGGCTGTGCACACAAGAGGGATGTGAGTCTGCAGTTACTGGCTGTGCACACAAGAGGGATGTGACTATGGTGACTGCAGTTAAGTGGGAGCTGGGTTCCTCTCTTATTCCCCTAGGACTTGAGCGCAGAGTCCTTGGGATGCAATTAGTGGCTGCTGTACTCATGGGAAAACATTAACAGCAAGTAAAAGGTTGAACTTTTTCAGTTCTGGCCAGAAAGCAGCAAGCAGCTGCTACATCTTTGACTCGGGTTTCAGAGTTGGATTCTGACCTTCAGCCAGTCAGCCATGACAATAACTGACGGGTCTGTGATAGTGCTAAGTAATTCTTTCGTAGCTCTCTTCTTTTCTTCTCTGTAATTTTTCTTTTGAACCTGCAAATAATAAAAATATTTACAATGTCATAGCCATAAGTTAGCAATCAAAGCACAAAGACATCTATCACTGCAAGCTGAGGAGAAAACCTTCTGAAATCCATTTGCAGTAGGGACACAAAGGAGTAGCTTTAAAACACAGTATTTGACTTCAAGGTGTGAGTAACTATCCTATGCTCTCCTTCAAGAGCAGCTACGGTGAACTGCAGATTCTTCTGCAATTCACTTTTAAGACTAAGGACTTTGACACTCCTGTTACAATCACAGGGGGAAACAAATCAAGCCAAGAACTGCCCCTTCCCCGCTTCCTTTCCTGGCATAAAGTACAGAATCAAATTTGGGCTAGATTCGGGTTTATAGGTACATGATCTGATCAGTAGTCTTCACACATGGATTACTGCAGCAATGTTTTTCTCTCAGAGGCAAATAATTTGATGTTTCTCCTGACATGATGTCTGCCAAACAGCAGAGTTTGGCCTTGACACAAGGTGGGGAAAGAAGGCAGTAGAAACTCCACAGCTGCTGCATGCCAATTGTACCTCTGACAGTTCAGCTCTTCGTGTGCATGTCCTGAGGCCCCTGCCAATGTGAATTACCCTATAATCTCCTGTCATCTTAAAGACTGCACTACAGTAGTCCACACTCAAGTAACAGTACAGTAAGACTTGAAGAGAAACACCACCACAGCTTCTCAGAATACTTAGATGTTGCACAGGTCTCATCTCTACTTGACACTCTTGTCTGCTCATCAGAAAACAGGGTAACAACACCTGAACGCAGTCATGGTCTGTGAGGAGTCACTTGGAAATGAATTCACCTTGAGAGATTCCTTTTTTGTAAGTTTGCTTGAAGACAAAGAGATGTCCTTCTCGGAGCCATTGAAGAGCTTGGATTCGGACTGAAATTCACAGAACACTCAGTAAATACACAACAGTGACAGATCTGAAGGTGCATTATTGTTGGAGGAACTTTGGAAAGTGTTTAAAAGGTACAGCTGTGTTTGGAAGTTTCCCCTTCCTACCCACTTCAGAAAGCCACAAACAGAACCAATCACAACTTGTAACCTGAGCTGTCCACCACCTCTCTCTGGAGATTTTTCATCAGGGTTTCACACGAAAGCAGTCTGAAATTCCTCCAGAAGCAGCTGAACTATATACAGTAAATACTTAGCCCATGTAGCCTGTTTCTTAGTATGCCACAGTCTGGATGAGTGCAGCATTATTGCAACAGAAAGGAAAAGCTTTAGGGGAATCCTGGTGTTTAAACACAGGAGTTGCTCCACCATGCATGAATCCCAGCATCTTCATTCAGCACTTGACAGCCCCTCCGGACCGACTGCTGCAGAGGCACTTACCCCGTGACCCATGAAGGCAGACACAGCCTCTTCAACCTGGCATTCAGTGCTCCCTAAGGCAGAGTGTAACTGACTGCCAGCAGCACTCGTCCTGCTCCTTCCTCCCTAAGCCCACGCTCTGATTACTCTGCAAATCATCTTCCAGAAGCTCTCAGCCATCAGGCAGGGGAGTGAGACTCAGGTTTGTTCATGAAACTCAAGTCCTTGGTCACGGCAGGACAATATGCTGCCTCAGCAGCACAGGATTCCTCCCTCCTGCCTCTTCCCACACTTTGGAAGGTTCAAAGTTTACTCTTTGCACATATTGCCCACTAGTCAAAAGGGAACCAGATTCACCAAATCTGGGATATAGAGATTTTTGAAAAATGAAAAAAAAAAAAAGAAAAGGGGGGGAAGAGAAGGAAAAAAAAGAAGAGCCCCCCCCCAAGGTGATTCTATCACAGTTATGTCACTTCTATTGCAATTCAGAGAACACTGATCCACGACACGCACAAACTTCAGATAAATTACAAAGAGTTGCATTTCTTTGTGCACTGAAATGTAAATCTGATGGACTCAAAATTATTGCCTAGTCAAAGGAAAAACAAGGAAGAAAACAGAAAAAAAAATCTCAGTGTAACCCTCTGAGCTGTATGAATTCAAGGGCAGTTTATGCTCAGCATTTCCAGCCTCAGGCTATACTGCAAAGGCTGTTCATTGGAGTTCTAGTTCAGGATTCTGCAAAACAACAGCCAGGAAGATGCAGGTTCTGAGAACACTTATTGCAACAAGGCAGCACTCCTGGTCTTGACAGGCCACAGCAGAGAAAGAAAGATTTAAAAGCAGAACAAAGCCACTGAACTTCTATCCTACTTTGACTCCTTTAATGCACAACTAAACCTGCACCAGGAGTCTGCTTAGATAGTATCAAAAAGGTTTTTGCAGTAACTGGCAAAAAGTAATTTTATGTCCAACTTAGATTCTAACTCCCATATCCATCTTAGAAAAATGAAGGAAACCTCTTCATTTTGTATTAAAGATACGTTTTTAACACTCAAAACTTAGCTTTAAGACAAGTATACAACTTGAAATTGAATTCCTCTGCCCAGAAGGTTAAGGAAATACAGTACTTTAAATGTAATGACAGAAGAGGGAAAAATGCTTATCACTGACACATAAGAAGAGGTAATGAACTCATTATGCAAGCTTTAATGGAGCCACTTAAGCAAAACATTCATCAATATTCTAGTTTCTCACTGACAGAAAGCTAATGCAATTGGAAGGTCTTGCATACAGAAGCTCCAAAACAGTATCAAAGCTTACAAAAACTCATTTCCTCAGCATCTCAATTCTAAAGCTCACTAACAGGGCACCAAGAGGTCCATATTTACCTGTCCAATGGATTATGAGACAGATCAGTGATTCACAGACTCCTAAGCTTGTGGCTTTCTCAGTGTTACATCCACACAACATGCATAGGGTTGAAATTTAAAAGAAAAAAACACTTCAAGAGAACCTACTGCAGCTCTCAGTGAGGTACCTTCAATGCTGGATTCTGAGCAAGTCTCACTCCTGCTTTTCCAATCTTAATCAGAGGTGAAGTAGACACCCTCCTTCCTACAGCTGTGACAGTTAACCATCTCCTGTTAGCCTGATTTGTTGGTTATAATGGAACCACTAAAAATATTGAGCCCCAGATGGAATAATTGCAAATATACAGAAGAAAGAGAAATATGCATTAGGAGAAGCAGGAGTACTGCTCTCATTTTTGATAGTAGAGAGACACAAGCAGAAGTAATGACAAAGAGCACAAAGACTTAAGATCATGAAAAAATCAAGAACCAAGAAAAATAAAGAAAGATAATAAAACAAACTGGACACTCAAAGGTAAATTATTAATAGAGCCTTAAATAAATCCAAGTTACAAGAGACAGTAATAACTTGATTTACAAGTCAAAAATTATTTTGAGGTTTCTAGACCAACAGAAATACTTTAATCAGAAGCAAGCTGGATGGCAAAAAGTAGGCTTCCTTGATCTCCCTGAACAAGTAAAGCTCTAGGATGCAGTAGAGCTGAACGATGCAAGGTTTTCTGATTTCAAGTCAGATGTAAGGCACCAGCAGTCTGAAGTGCTTAGCTGGACACAGAAGTGCAGCATCAGCTGCAGTGCCCAACCTGCTCACCCCACTGCCACTGGGATGACACTGATTAAACACTGAAATGCTACTAGAATCTTCAAGTCACTTTGATTTCACAGAATCATAGAATCTAGGAGGGTATGAATATGATTCCTTTGACTCTCTTTAAGGCTCTGACACATGAAATACCACTGAAGCAAGCAGTTGGTCCCCGAGGGATGCATCTGCCTGTGCTCAGGGCTAGCTCTGGCAGACAGCTCTGCAGTGCTAACCTTGCAGCAGCCTTGTGGAAAGAGCTGCAGGCATCCCCCCTATTCCCCTTGGGAATTTGCTGTGTTCAAGCTCGGGTCCTCCCCTTCCCCAGTAGAGCAGCCCATGCCTACTGTGTCATGACAATCTCTCTAAGGATCTGTTAGCACATCTGCCTCTGTAAACAGCAGTGGACGCTCTAGCAGAAGGAAAAGAAAAAGTCATTTAAAGTCACACAGCTGGCTAATGCAGAGCCTCTAAACCTCATCCTGTAGCAATGCCTAAGGAAGAAAACCAAATTATCTTGCCTACTTCTTTCAGTGATCAAACGCCCTCTGCAAAAGGCACTCTTTCCTTCTTTCAGCTTTCATGTGTTGAAGGGGAAGATTTCTGGTTTATGAGATAGCAAACCGAAAATGCCTTTTCTGAAACTCTGTGTTCTAAGATATGAAAATCACTGGATTGAAACAATCAGTGTGTGACACACCAGACACTGTTGCTGACCAGAATGTTCAGGCACTTCAGGAGTGTGCTGGTTTGAGGCTAATTGGAATATTTTAATGGAGAAAATTACATTATAGGCTGTGANAAACAGCACAACAAACAAGCAGGGCTGCATCAGGGTGGCCTAAGCAATGTCCTAGAACTGACTCTTTCTGTAACTGCAAGCTGCAATTTTAGAAGAGTTTTTTTACACAGACCTCTCATGTGGTTACTATTTCAGTATCACAATTTTCTTCTGAAGAATGCTATAGCAAACTCCTCCTGTAAATAACTGCAATCAGAACAAAAGAGCTCTGGAGAGAAAACACTTAGGACTGTTTTTTGGATGCTGAGGTAGTTAATGTTCTCTTACTTTTTAAATTTTACCCACCCCAAGATGTTTTGATTTTAGTGACTGCAGTGTCCATCACTCAACTCTGCTTTATAGATGTTCTCAGTTTTCACTGCATCTCAGTGAGCCTCTTCTATCTTGGGACTACACAGTGGTGATTATGGATTTGCCTGCCTCCTGCCTTTTCCATTCTTATTCCCAAGACCAGCAAAAAGCACAAACATGCAGAGCAATTCCATCTAGTTGAAAATTCTACTGAGCATGCTTTCCTCTGTACTCTCATTGGCTCAGAGAAATGGGCCTTTATACTTGAAGGCACAGAAGCCCCTGCAACACAGAGAACACTGGATTCCACTTGTCTAGTTTACTCTGGCAATTTAAACCACCAATTGCAATTACAGTTTTCCTAACTTTCTCATGAGATTTGCCACACCTCGGTGAGCAGCATATTCACCTACAGCTTCAAAGTTCCACAGCAAGAGCTGGTGTCCATCCACTGTTACACTTGGGGAGGCAACACCCCACCCCAAGATGAGGGTGAGCAGACTTCACGTCTCATCTTCACTAATTTGTGTTGCAGATCTCTGTGTGATGTCATGCTGAGAACTCTGCTAAGAAAATCCCTGTCATCTTTATCTGTGGATGAATCTGAAGAGCAGTTCTGGAGATCACCCACGACAACAGCTGAATGCATTTGCGGTCAGTTAAAGCTGCAGAACTCCTTTGCACACTGGCATTTCAAGAGGGACAGGAGGCTGGTTTCCTTACCTTGCTTTTTGACATAGAGTGTGCTGTATCCTCTCTACTCTGTGCCACATCATCCTTCCCTTTGTCGAAACCTTAAAGAGAAGACAGGACTGTTGAAAATGATTCGGAGACATGAACATTTCACAGGAGCCAGCCTGGGACATAAACCTGGGAGCTGCATTAAGCATAAAGAGAAGACAGCACTGTTGAAAATGATTTGGAGACATGAACATTTCACAGGAGCCAGCCTGGGACATAAACCTGGGAGCTGCATTAAGCATAAAGAGAAGACAGCACTGTTGAAAATGATTTGGAGACATGAACATTTCACAGGAGCCAGCCTGGGACATCAACTTCAGCATAAAGAAGTGCAAACTGTGTTTCCAAACAGCACATGCATAGCACACCACTCAAACCCAGACCAGCTACTACAGTGCAAACTAATGCAATGCTCACTCCAAGCCAAGAAGAGTCCATCACACTGGGACAGCGCCGTGCCCGATCCAGTAACCTGATGAATTGTAAATGCTGTCTGTGAACATCACCTGATGAATTGCAGGTGCAGTGGGTAAACTCCTGCCCTCTGCTCACCGCCCCTCATCTGCAGCCACACCTGCAGTGAGCAGAATACTTCTCTTGGCTTGTTCCTTTCTGCAGCCAGAGAGAACTGCTAAACACCACCTACATGAAAACAAACCTAACCCACAGATGAAGATCACCAGTCAGTTTTTCAGCCAGAAGATGCAAAAGGTTGCTTGTGTCAGCCTTGAATTTCTGCTGTCAACTTCACATTGCGTAAGTGTATCTACAAGGTTTATATTAAGCGCCACTGAAATCCCACACGTCGCCTGTGAGTGACTCACAGCACAAGCCCCACGCTTTCCCCATGTCCCAAAAGCAAAGTCAGGCAGTGGCTGTACATATGTGACACATAGCCAGTACATATGTGACAACAGAAAGGGGAGGGTCACCGCTGGCACAGGCGCTGCTGGGCAGCTGCTGCGTCACAGAACACATGCTGAGAAACAAGCATCCTCTCTTCAAGACAATCCTCTCTGTCTACAGCAGACAGAACAGCTCAGCCACCCATTTGATTTGAAAAGGCTGCTGGTGGCCTAGGGGGTTTAGAAACAGCGACAAAACAAACTGTGCCATGCATTTAGAGGTAAGTAAGTGGAAAAATATGAAGTCATAGGTGAATACCAGGAATGATGCAGGCAGCTGAGAAGCCTTGCATCGCTCCCACAGTGGTACCTACCACAGGGCCCTACACCAGCAGATCAACTACACCAATGGACACAAAAAGCTCCTCTAAGCATCCTTCTGAATGTATTCTGAACTTTGCAATAGAAATTGGTACTCAGGTCTCTAAAATGAGAGGATTTAGCAGAGACAGTTTGATTTAACACTCTTCAGGGGAGCATGTGTAGAAGAATTGTAGAATTGCAGCAGTTTGCTCACAGTAGGATCATTTTCATCTTCTTCAGTTTAAAAAAAAAAAAAAATAGAGTCTTTATCCTTCCACAACTTTCCATACTCAGAAACTCTAAGTCAGAAATAATTCATCTATCACAGACACACCTCTTGGGAAGTTTCACTTAGTTACAGAGAAAATAGATTGGTCTTTAGGTTACAGGGAAAGTCTTCCTCTTATCTTTGGCCTGGTAATCAGAGTTTGGGGTTTTTTTGTTCTTATATACTAACCTTTGCAGAGATTCTTTTTTAAGATGAGATATTTTTAGAACTCCTAGAATGTGCATTTTATGTTTACACAAAGCAAACCTTACATGCCTGTAAGGAAACCTTTGCCTGTCTTTACAGAAGCTCCTCTGTGCACAGTTCATGAAACCTTCCTCTTCTGAAACTCTTCCAACACATCTGTGACAGGTTTGCTCAGCTAATGAAACTGATAATGCAGAAGCCTGTCTGACCACAGGGAAAAAGGACGAATGTAGGCAGAAGATTTGCAAGAAGGCAAGTCGTGACCCAGAGGCCGGGAGGCAGGCTTCCTAGGGAACACCAACCATGAAAGCACACAGCATCAGCCAGCCAGTGCTGAAATAAAACAAGGGCTGCTTCCAGCCTTAGAGGACAGACCTGCCTTAGTTCACTGAAGTCACCACATTTGATGCCAGTTTTAGGCAGTCACAGACCAGAACAGCAGTAATGAGGCTTTCTCTTCACCCCTATATCCAAAAATGAAATCACAGAATGGCTTAGGTTGGAGGGTACCTTAGATATCATCTATTTCAAAATCCCTGAAAATGTAATGCTGGAATTTTCTAACAGATTTTCCATCTTTACTTATTTATAGGCACACACAAAGAACTTAGTGGTGAGAATAAAGGAGGAAGTGCTAAGTCAGGATTGCTTTAATTCACTGCTTGCTTACTAACACACAGGAGTTTTAAGGGCTTTGCACATTCTCATCTAACAAACCTATGCTTCAGTTCTCGTAACCAAGAGCAGAAATGAAGAACTGCTGTGTGCCAGAGGATCAGACAGGAGGACCAAAGTTCAGTGATGTTTCCATGGATTTCATCTCCTCGCTCCCAGTGTCTCCAGCCTGAGAAGTGTGTGTGCTCGTGGCTTTACAACCCTGCCACCAGACTCACCGTTCCCTTCCTTACATGCACAGCCAAGGGCATTGAGAGGTTTGCCAGTGAGCCCAAGTGAGTGTGCTGCAAGAAACAGCTTGCACTGCTCCATCTTGGTCTGTGAGAAAACCCACTGGCTGAGCTTCACATCCCACACCGTCCTACTTGTAAGCTCCCTCTCTGTAGAAGGAATAAGCTCACTTGGCATACAGAAGGGTTTTTTTCAACATACGTTTTTGCACACAGGGAGAAAAGAAATCATCATGCAGCAGCTGATCCGGACACACACTCATCCACTCCAAGGATGTCTTCCAGGGAGGTCTCTGTTGAGGTGGAGGAGAGCCCAGTACCATAAGCAGCTTTACTTCTAACAAGCACAGTTTGATACTAACGCCTGCAGGGAAATCTGTACTGAAAGATCACAAAGAGCTATGCCTGGGTCTGAGCTGAGGGTGGCACACACTTTGCTATGGAAATACTTGTCAAGGAAACACCACCACCACAGTTACAGTCTGAGCTGAGGGTGGCACACACTTTGCTATGGAAATACTTGTCAAGGAAACACCACCACCACAGTTACAGCCACAGAACCAACAATTACAAATACTGTTTGCCCTCTTCCTGCTACCAGTCACGAAGAAGAAATTTCCCTATGGATTTCTGACACAGACAACATCAAAGCCAAGAAAGCTGTGCCTCTAATGAGGTTTTGTGTTACTGCTTCGTTTTTTTTCAGTTTGGTTCACCCCAGAGGTACTGAAAATTGCACCACAGGAAGTCTGGCCTGGAGACTGCCAGGGCAGGAGAGGCAGAGTCTAATAAAAGGAATGTGTTTCAAGTATTTCAGTGTTTGTCAGCAGTGGTCTGGGCCTTCGTATTTTAGCTTACTTGCTGTTTTCCATCCTGTAATTCAATCAGGAACTCTTCAACAAGATAACCTGAGCTCACATTTCGCAGCACAGGAACCCAGGTGCTGAAGATGCAGTCCCTTTCTGAGCTTCCTCTCTAGCAGAATTTGCGTATCATTTTCTACTCAAAACCCCAAAAACAATCTTGGGAGTTAGGAGCCAGCACGGAAATGCTGTTTGAACGGACCTTCAGAGCTCTCAGGATGAAGCCACTTGCTGATTTTTTAAAGTTACAGCTCTAATTTAAACACAAGCTGCAGTGCTGCAGCCTCTAAAGCAGCCCTAGACAGCAGCAGTTGTGTTTAGACAACACCAAGTCTTAGCAGGCTTTCTCCCAGTGTAGCATTCCCTGTCCTAACATCACAGGCCTCATGGGCTCCGAAGGCTGATCCCAGCCCCAAGGCAGCCAGCCACAGTTTATGGTAAAACCTTTGAAGCCAAAGGGAACTGCCCATTAGTCCCTTCCTGCTGTGAGCACTGGGCACGTTCTTCCACAACCAACAGGTAGGAATCTCTGAGCTTTGGGATGCATGCAGGAGCCTGAGGACTGCAGGCTGTGGAACTGCACAACCAGAACTCTGTACTCCACACATCAATTACACCAAATCAAAGAGTGCTGTCTCAGAGACTGAGCTGGAACACACAGTCAATACCAAAACATCACCTTCAACAAAAAATGAGAAGTATATACATTGTGAGATTATTGTTACAGGACCTCTAGGTTAAAATCTGTGGTAGGAAGGGTTTAGTGAAGGGATTTCAGCAGTGAAGCATCAGAGAGGTGTAATCCCTTAAAGTCGCACACGCAATCTGTGCCTTCAGTCAGTCTTGAGGCAAGGCAAACAACAAACCCAACCACGTAACACCTCCTACATGGCAAGGACTGGTTTGGTACCTCTCCACAAATGCCATCTGCAATTAAGAGTACTTGAGAAAAACACATTAGGAAAAATGTGTTACTTTCCAATGTCGGATCTATTTTATCCAGAAGGAATAATTACTATCCACTGGAGGCTTTTTTACTTTTGAACAAAAACAACTCCCAGGGAAAAAAAAGCAATGCAGTGCACGAAAAGATCGCAAATAGGAAGTCCAGCAACAGTATTCCTGGCTTCCAAATGAAAAGCAAGGAACAGACTGGTTTGGTCACTAGTGTGCACATGCAATTGTGAAGAGGAAAACACAAAGAGAGGCTTCTGGAAGAGCTAGGAGCTAGCATTACTCCTGTCACACAATCAACAAGGTAGAAAACCAGGAAGGCTCTTTCTAAGGAACTGGCAGGCAGCAGCCAAGAGTCTTTTTGCCTAGTTTTCAAAAGCTTTCTAACAACCAGCTTTGAGAAAATACCTTTATTAACTAATTCAGACTCCTCTGTGGATTTTAAACCAGAAGTAATCCGAAAAGCAAGCAAAGTCCTTTTATGTGTTTCACCACAGTTGTGTTTTCTGTTGCAAACAGTATTTGAGATAAACAAGAACTGCCACAAATTCTCCTTGCTGAAACTACACATGAGCATGTCCTAGGTAGGCAAGAACTACTCCCTTCTTAACTCAAACTGGGAGACTGCACCTCCCAGCACACTGAGACAGAACATTTTCAGTTGTAACTTTAAATTATATTTTGTATTAAAAACTGCTTTCCATTTGTTCTGAGCATTAAGAAGTCATTCACTGTCCACTTATGGACAGCAAACAGCTTTAATGTAGTGTTCTATTCAGGAAGAAGGCAAATATGAAATGAATCCTTTCTTGTTTCAGTAATTCCCAGCCTACAGGCATTCAAGAGAAGGAGGATCTGTCTAGTTGCCAACTCCACGCTTTCAGGCTCTGAGATCTTTACTTTCTCAGCAGTTTCAATAAAAACCAGTGGTACAATTCTTGGTAGCAGGCTAATCATTCTGTGAAATAGAATGAAAGGAAATGTTACAGGGTAAACCATGAAGTTTAGCAGCACGTGGTGTCCCAAGCCACTGTCCCCACCTGTCAGAGGCTGATAATCAGGCTCCAGCAATTCTGCAAGCCAGGACCAGCCAGCGATGCAGGGGATCTCCCTAATCATCAGCCTGCAACCTCACCTGTCTTTTGCAATCCAAGTCTTTTCCATGCTGTCAGAGCTAGGACTTAAAAATTCAATGAGCCATTCTGCAGAAGGCACACGGGAAAAATGTGAAAGCTCTTTTACTTGCAAACCACCTTATGGCCCCCTGGGGCTGTACGTGTGCAGGCACAAGGCAAGTCACATCCCCAGAGTAATCCTGGTAAGAATGTGCAATTTCTACAGTGGGCCCTTTCAGGAAGAGGTCACCTTGTAACACACTTTCAAGCACCAGAGTTTCCTGATGCAAACTGCTGACATTGGGGTACTGTATCAGAAGCACATATTACGGACAATTAAACTCCAGAAATGAATGTTGGTGTTCCAGTACTGATTTTCAGGAGACAAGGATTATGAGCAAAATGAGATTCAAGCCCTTGCTGATGCTAAACGTCTTGAAAATCTTGCACTGCAGAGTTCAGCAAGGCTATGCTTTGAGCCTTCACTCATTCTACCTTGTCATTTTATGTCAAACCCCTGAGAACGAGCATACGGATTCCTTAGCAGCTACAGCCAAATGAAAACCTTCTGCTGCGCCTTACAATTTTAAAGCAAGTCCTTTGTCTGCACGGAGAGCGTAAAGTGCACGGGAGGAAGGCATCTGTAAAGCACGTTACAGAACTTCAGCAGCAAAAGCCCAAAGGACCCAAACTAATACTGCAGCCATATAGGTCTCCAGCACAGAGATCTGCCGTGCTGTGAGCTAACAAACATGCTTGCCAAGTTGCAAACCTTGCCCCTACAAGGAGCTGTTACCCAAATGCATGCAAGCAATATTTTTTCTGATCTCTACCAACATCTCAGCACGTTACTTCCATTCAGGCTGAAAAACCTGAGATGGAAGCTCTGTTTTCTTCTGAGCACTGTAAGAAAGGAGACAGAAACGAACCTGGCGAAGCAGGAGAGAATTCGTTATATCCTCCGAAGGAAGCATTCCGGACCAGCCTCCGGCCGTCGGCTCTGGGGGAGAACACAGAGGAGATCCCAGCACAGGAGGAAAACCTGCGTCGCACTGGCCCCTCTTCCTTCATCAGCTAAGGTGCTGGGGGAGGATTATGCTCCGTGGCAAAGCTGGCTAGCGTTAGCTGCTCCAGACAAGAGTGTTGCACCAACTGCCTTTTACCTCACACTCTGATGAGTAAGATACAAAGGGAAAAAAAAAGCCACACCAAAGGAAGGGCCCACATGAAAAATGCAGCGCAGGGACAGCGGCTGCCAAGGCAGCAGTGAGCCAAGCGATGCTATACTCCTCTCAAACCCATTAGGATGCTTAAAGCAGAACAGCTTCGTTTCAGCTTCTCTCTCTTATTTAAAGGGAGATTTTTACTTACCCTCAGCCACTGCAATATTTCTATATATACAAACCAGACTCTGTCCTAGAAGAGCTGCACAAAATAAGCTCAGAAACCATATTCTTTCATTACCAATTCTCTAAATATTTTATGCAATGAACAGAACACTCAAATGAGCCAACCTGCATTTTAAATATAAAAAATCCCTGTGATTGGTACTTCCAGACTAGAAGCCAGCTGATCCAAGCTGCTCTTGCTGGCAGTTACTGGAAAGAAGCTCCCTCTAACCTCCTTCATCCGTGGCCATTAGACTCACTGCTTGTTTGCCCTGGTGACTGACATGCAAGGCCTCCCTCTTCAGAGCTGGATTTTCCTTCCCATTTGGTGCTCTCTGTCAATCCTGTTTTCCTCACATCTTATTTCTGACAATACATTTTGAAACCTATTGTTTGCTGGAAAGAAGAAAAAGAAAGACACTAAAAACTTCCTCAAAACTAAGAACTTGGTTCTCTCTTACTCCGTATCACAGCTCTCTTCCTCTTGCAAAGTGAAACATGTCCCACAAGTGAAATAAACAGCGTAAATTTCATTAATCCTCAAATAATATTGTCCACTCCAGCAAATAAGTGTACTCACTATTTCAGCTCGCACTGCCTCAAGGGTAATGCAGCAGACTGAAGTATTTTATAACCCCTGTAAGGTTTAGAACTGTCAGAGTGTCTGTGCTGCAGTACCTACAGATACCCACGCTAGGATTCGCAGAAAACACTGACAACAACTCTTCTGATTAGGAAGCACAGCAGCTTCCAGGATTCTATGAGCAACTAGAACTTCACCTCTCTTGAAGACTAATGCCATAGCACATGCCAAGGAAAAAGATGTAATTGAAAAACCCAACCCATGAGCCAACAATAGAAGCCATTTTTTGTGACAGGTAACATTCACATCTTTGATGCAAGAAGTGCAGAACTCTGCTCAGTTTAGCACAAGGTGGAACAGGAGCTGCCTGATCACGGCAGTTACCCAGGCCTGTCTCCATCCATCCATTACTGTCTCACACAGATGAAACAGTCCTTGTCCCAGAAGGAACACAAAGAACATATGAAAAACCTAAGGAGTGGAATGTTGGAGCAGCAAAGAGGAAATAAAAGGAGGGAGAACATCACTTTTCTTTTTTTTTTTGATCAAACACAGCTCTACATGGTTTCTGCAAATCCATCTTCTTAACTACAAAACAAGGCAACTACCTTGGTCCAGATCTCTTCAGATTATGCTTCTCCTTTTTTCTAATTAAAACCAGGAGAAAAAAAAGCTTCACTTAAAGACAGAAGGAACTGTATCCTCTCATTACAGACCTCTCTTGCCCAGTTAATGGGTTTGTTATCTCATCTCTCAGCCTCGGGGCTGTGACCCTGCCTGGGGACACTCTGCTTGCACTGCTATCAGGACCTTTCCATATCTTCTACCACTACAGCAGAGATGCAGCAGCCTAATGGGAGGCTCCACCACCAGCCACCCATCTCCAGCTGCTGTGGCTGCCAGCTCTGGAGCCAGTACTACCAGGTTCTTCCACAACACGGTCCTTGCCTGCCTGCCAATGGTCATGTTACTAAAAAGCAGCCAGACATCCGGGGACTTGGGAAACAACTTCTCCTGCAGACCTTTTCCCTATGTCTCTCTGTGCCCTCTGAGCTAGCTTGGCACAGCAAAACTCTGAAGGGGAACAGATACAAAATCTCATGACCTTTCTTCATTTTCAAGTGAAACTTACATCTTTGAGTAGATAAAATTAAGAATTTCCATAAGGATAATGTTACCTTTCTCCCAACAAAGGAAGGATTACCTAGGTGCTCTGATTGAGAATCTTCTGCTTTGACTCAACAGCCATATAGAGGAGGCAGAGACTGTGTCTTCTGACAAAACATGACTCTCTCTCACCACCACAAAAAAAGGGAGAAAAGAAGAAAATCTAAATTGGGCTTTCTCTTTTATCTACCCCTGCCTCCCCCCAGTAAGTTAACTGCAAACTTCACTCCAATCTGCAGCAACAAAACATTACATGGTTCAGCTGTAAAACCTCACTAGCTCTCACTTGTTCAACAGCTTAACTTTCATTATGCCTGCTAAAACTTGTAGCCATGTGCTCATTTGCTTCCACCACTCCAAAGAGTATATGCTCCACAGCGTCATTCTAAGCTAAAGTTCATTACAACTCCTGTGTGTCAACCTGCATAGTTAAAGGAGTTTCTGTTCTCCACACATTCAGCACACGAAGCTCTTAGAAAGTCTTTTAATTCCTTGCAATAAACCTGAGGCCTGGAAGGACACAGAAGTACTTTAAAGTAGTTGGAGGTGCTGTAGTTTCTATGTTCTGAACACCACAATGAAAGGGTGGACTTCATTAGCCTCCTCTTCTACCCTCCCCCAAAACAAAGACAGAATGGGTCAATCTACTGATCAAAGCAGAATTAGGATCACCCATCAGATGATCTTAGCCTCCTGCTCCAGGAAGCCTTCTATCCCTTTGGTAGCAGCTCCCAGTGCTTAGAAAATGCACTAACCTACACAGCTTGGAATTCTGCACTATTTCACAACACAGAGTCCAACTAGGGCCAAGGCCAACTGCAGAACTTGAAAAGCCTGCACAAACAGGACAGCGTCTGTGCTCCAGTCTAAAATGCATTGGGTGTGTGTCACTGTCTCTGCACAGGGAAAAGAAGATTCCTTATAGCAGAAGTTCAATGCTTCATGAAAGCAAGACTAGATTTGGTATGCCACTGAAAGCGAGACAGGCTCCTAAGGGGCAAGGGGAGAATCCATTCTGAGTCAGTCTACTGAACATCTCTCTAAGGAGGAAAGCCTACCTGTTGTAAACCTCTCTCTAAAGGCCAGAATGCATTTCTCATATTGGCTACTCAGTCAGGGCTTCTTCAGTAGTAATGCTGTCTGAAAAATAATTCCTAATCCCATACATGAGACATTCTCACAGCTACTGCCTGGAGCAAAGCTTCCAACTCAGCACACAAAGGGAAGATGAGCAAAGACACAGGCAACCCCAGCAGCACATGGACGCTTCGCACAAAGCCTGCTTCTTGGGTTTAGAGCATTTCTCCACCTGAAAAATGTTCACAGCTGGAAAAAAAAATACAGGCTTACCAAAAAGGATCTCTCTGAGTTGTACAGGTATGAATTCCAAGTGTGAAAATTGAACTCAAATCTATTCTGAACTACACTGCTGAAGAATCTTAGATATAATAATCCTTTTCACAGAGAAGTTTAAAATAATGAACACATTTAATTAAATAAGTAGGGGTTAAAATAATGAACACAAATTGATACTGGTGCAATAGTAGGTCTAAAAACATATCTAATGACATAACGTAAGAAAATACTGTTTTCCCTTAGAGGTATACAAGGGAAAACCAAAACCCTCTTAAACTTGAGCTCTGTGAAAGCCAAAGGGAAGAAGAAAAACTGATGATGTAGCAGAGAGCACAGAAGCTTTTCAGAGTTGCCATTCAAGTCTGACAATAATTTGCCCTGACATCTTGACAACACTACGTTTTCCAGTAGAATTCTCCTCCTAGTCCAACAAAAGGTCATAAATAATTCTCTGCATGCAGTGCACACACTCTTCAGTAAACAGAAAACAGAAAAATGAAGCTGGTAGACTCTCATACACAAAATGGGTTTTATCCCATGCCTGGTATCTGCACATGAAGGCTTTAAGTGCTCTCCTATAAAAGACAACACTTGCCTTCAGACACCAATATTTGAGTCAGTGTAAGCTATGTTGGCAGCTTACACCGAGAGGTTTCTCTCAGCAGATACTCCTCTAGTCTCTGGTATTTCCAAGCTGAGTGCACTCGATCTGCGCAGTAATTTCAGAAGCACACCTGAGAGAGGCTATGAACGAACAACAGGGCTCCCAGTGGCCTGCTGGCACACCCTGTTTGGCTGCAGCTCCTCACTAACACCCCTGCTCGGCTCCTGCCACCCAAAGCCAGCAGGCTTGCTCACTGCTAGGGTTTCAACAGTTTTCTTCTTAGCCTCTATTAGATTCTCAAGGTTGCAGTTCAAGCCCAAGCAGGTCAGCTCTGCAGAGACTGTCCTGGAGAAAGAACTCACTTTAGAAGCTCACGCTGTAGCTAGTAGCCCTGCTGTGCCTGGCAAACCCAGCCCCGTGCTTCCATGAAGCTATAACCAGCTGCAATGGATCCAGGAGACTACCCATGGACAGCAGAACTGGGAATGTGTCACAGGAGAGTCTGTCTGGCAATACAAGCTATCACTGGGTTATTTAGGGGTCAAACTCCTTCCTTGATCACTATGACCAGAACCCACCTCACGTCCCATTTGAGACAAACACCACTAAAGCTATTCCAAACCATCTGTGTGCAGAGCTGAAGCTTCATCTCCATCACACCATTACACAACTCAGAAGTGACCGCCGGTGTTGCTGGGGGCAGGTCCCTGTGGAGGTACAGCAGGCATCAACCCCCACTCACCCACACAGCCACCAGTCTGTGTAGCTCCTATGCACTGCTTGATCATCATCAAATGACAAGGTAAGACAAACCAGACACCTCCCAGGAATACGGCAAGGCTCTCCACGTGCAAGGGCTTGCAAGGGTTTAAACAGAACTTCCATGCACCAGGAGGCAGCAGAAGTGCTAACATTGTGCCAACATTAGACACATTTACTCTACAGAGAAGGTGCTTAGCTTCAGCAGTCCAGTCTGCCTAGATGTAAAGTCAAAGGAAACGAGCAGAAAACCAGATCACGAAAAGCTCAACATGAGCCTGCAGTGTGAGTGCAGCCCAGACAGCAACGGAGTGCTGGGCTGCAGCAAGAGCAGTGTGGGCAGGAGGGCAAGGGAGGGGATTCTGCCCCTTTGCTCTGCTCTCCTCAGACCCCATCTGGAGTCATGTGTGCAGTTCTGGAGCCCCCAGCATAGGAAGGACATGGAAGTGTTGGAGCCAGTCCAGAGGAGGCCACGAAGATGCTGAGAGGGCTGCAGCAGCTCTGCTGTGAGGACAGGCTGAGAGAGTTGGGGCTCTGCAGCCTGGAGAAGAGAAGGCTTCCAGGAGACTTTAGAGTAGCCTTCCAGTATCTGAAGGGGGCTACAGGAAGGCTGTGGAGGGACTATTGACAAGGTCTTGCAATGCCAGGACAAGGGGCAATGGGTTTGAACTGGCAGAGGGGAGATTGAAAGTGGATGTTAGGAAGAAGTTGTTTACAGTGAGGGTGTTGAGACACTGGCACAGGTTGCCCAGGGAGGTTATGGAGCACAGAATCACCCAACATGATTGAAGTTGGGTGATTCTGTGCTCCACAACCTCTCCCTGGAGGTGTTCAAGGCCAGGTTGGATGAGGCCTTGAGTGACCTGTGCTAATGGAAGGTGTCCCTGCCTGTGGCAGGGGGTTGGAACTAGATGACCTTTAAGTCCCTTCCAACCTTTACCATTCTATAATTCTATGATTATCACACATTAGAGAGAACCCAACTGTCCAGGTAGTTTGATTTGGAACCAGACAGATGGGCAAGATTTTTGCAATTACAAGCCAAATACCATTCTCAAAAAGAAATAGTGCCAGACTAAGAGGGCTAGTTGAAAGGAAAGCAGAGGCTGACATGCAAATAGTGACTGCTGTTGTAGAGTTACAGCCTCCTCTGTGCTCATGCATGCATCTGCTATACCACAGGTGTGCCAGATTTCTCTCTCCAGCTCCAAGGTACCTCTCTGCCCTGGCTTCAGTCTTGCACTCCCACATAGACAAACAAGCCCCCTCCTCTTGACACCCTGGCAGAAATCTGGCCAAACATTAAAGCCAAGTGCCCATGTCAGGAAGAGAAAAGGCTTTGAGTTCACTGACACAGGGCTGTACTTTTCCTTCTGCTTGACCACAGTAATCTGTCTTCCCTTGAGAGCTGCTACGGAGAGATGCAAGCTGTGCCTCCAGAGCTTCTTAAATGCTGAGCACCACTGAGCCAGAAGAAGGATGATGAGGATCTGGAGCTCCAGACGTTTATTACTGCCTGGTCAATCAAAAACATGCTGCTGCTGCTGCTGCTGTCAATTAAGTAACCTAAAACTAGGTTTTTTAAAAGCTGAAAGTTGTACAGGTCTACAACGAACCACTTTCAACTTCTTAGCTGCCCCAGGTGGATAGTAATGTCCAGGTCTTCTGTTCTCATGGTCATTGTGGCTCCACTTCAGGAGATAGTAAGTGCTCTTCAGAACCTACTGCTTAAAACCATCCACTTTTCATTCTCCATCTTCTCTCACATGCAAAAATAGTTTGTCTTTTCTCCCCAAATGCAGTGTCCAATGGATTGAAATCCTCCCACGTTCTTTAGATGTTTAATCCAGAGCAAACAACATTTAGCACGAGCTCAGCTCTGTCAAAAACGTCCTTACTCTCCCTCAAAATCAGCTCCATCTTCTCCCATCTGTTCATTGTGATCATCATTACTGACAGGCCTATAATTCTGCTTCCAGTGTCAATCCATCTCCCTTCACCTAAGCTACTTCTGTTTCTCATTCCTGTAACACAGGGCACATTTTCACCACGGTACAAACTGCATTGCCAACTGCTACTCTGCGACTGCAAAGGAGAGGCTGATTCCGGTTCTTAGTTCAGCTCAAGCTGCTTCTGGGCACACACTTCCACTGCCTACCTGGATTTGGTCCACTGAAAACCAACCAAAGATAAAAAACAAACCCCAACAAACCAACCCGAACCCACAAAACCCAGCCAACCAACCACAAAACCAACAACCAAGCCACAAGAAGAACAGGAAAATGAGGAGAAAATAAAAACAAACAGCAAGAAGATGTAAAGATGGTTTGGGAGTTCCCTGC
>WBNM01034071.1:0-41727 GCA_013399055.1 Ramphastos sulfuratus
ACACAAATCATAGCCTGGAATTATGAAATCCAGTGAAATTAGAAATCATAGAATCATAGAATCATAGAATGGTAAGGTTGGAAGGGACCTCAAGGATCAGCCAGTTCCAACCCCCTGCCATAGGCAGGGACACCTCCCACTAGGACAGGTCACTCAAGGCCTCGTCCAACCTGGCCTTGAACACCTCCAGAGAGGGAGCAGCCACAACCTCCCTGGGCAATCTGTGCCAGTGCCTCACCACCCTCACTGGAAAGAAGTTCCTCCTAACATCCAGTCTAAATCTCCCTTCTTCCAGTTTAAACCCATTGCCCCTAATCCTGTCATTGCAAGACCTTGTAAATAGTCCCTCCCCAGCCTTCCTGTAGGCCCCCTTCAGATATTGGAAGGCTACTATAAATGAAAGGTACTTTCTTTTGATAAAGGATGGATGCAATTAAATCAATGGAATAAGCTAGAAATCAATGGAAAAGCTAGAAAATTATGAAACTTCATCATCCTGTATTAAAAAAAACCCAACCATTTCTCATTTTCAATTACAGAGTTTAATAAAAATTACCTTTTGCAGAAGTAATATTTGCTTGTCTGAGAACTTGATCTGAATCAGTCCAAATTCAACAAGACAGCAGACACCTTCAATGGACTATGTGTCGTTTCAACCTTGCCAAAAAGGTAAGGTAAATTTTATGCCCTCACAAATTTAAACTAATGCATTTCACCTCACAAGTTAGGGTGAGCTAAGGCTGCACATATGGTCTGTTGTAACTCACCTGATGAACAGTGACTCGTAAAGCTGCCATAAGTTGATTGCTTTTGATTGTGTACCCGAGTGTCTCTATGAACAGGAAATGTTCCATACTTTAAGGCTTTTACAGCTTGGCCCTCCATGTGTAGTAGCACTTTTATGAAATGTAGTGGATCTCTAATTCTGATGGCAATAAGTACTTTTGAAAAGCAGAGTACAAATGAACAAGTACGAATGAGTGTAGGTACTTAATTAATTTCAGAATTTGCTTATGTGAAAATGATGATTCAGGGATGATAATACTTGAAGTAACACTACACACTTTCATAGAATAGAATCAACCAGGTTGGAAGAGACCTCCAAGATCATCCAGTCCAACCCATCACCCACTCCTAGCCAATCAACTAGAGCATGGCACTAAGTGCCTCATCCAGTCTTTTCTTGAACACCTCCAGGGAGGGTGACATAGAATCATAGAGATCTTTTCTATCATGATTAATTTAAATCCACTGTTGTGCTTCCTGACAAGTTCTGGAAATTGCTTTGTTTTACAAGATGACCTTAAGGTTAAACAAACCCCAACAAAATAATCAAAATGCTTGATCAAAAAGGGGTTAAAATTCCAGAATCCAAGTATAACAATAAAAATATCTTTCAATAGTGCAAAATGTTAGTTCAAAACTGCAAGCTGTAGCAGCAATTTATATTACCAGAGACAGATGACTGGAAATTCAGGCTGAACAGATGAGCTGTTAAAAAGTAAAGATCCCATTTACATTTAAGGTGGTTGGTAGCAGTGTGTGAAGGAAGAAGAAATGTATTTCTTTTAAAAGAGATTAAATAAAATGTTTATATTGTTTATAAACAAAGCAATCTCTAAAGGCTGCTAAAATGCCTCTGTACTGTAGCAAATTAGACTTTCTACATGATTTTTATATATATATATATATATCTCCCGGAAATTCTATTAGGTTTTCTTCTCTGAAGATATACAGTGATTCATCAAATGTTTTTCAGCAGCAGCTATGTCATTCTCCTACAATAACTGGCCTCTATGTCCCCCCTTTTATGGTGAACAAAGAAAACCAATGACCTTCTCACTCTGTCTCAGGTGTGCTTCTTCCAAAACAAGGTTGAAACTCCCACTGGTGTCTATGTGTGCGAGAAGCTAAAAGTAAGGACACAAGCTCTGGAGGTAAACATTGGTCTTCAGTGTTCTCAATGATACTGTGCAGTTTTATATAACCCATTTTCTTATTTTCCATATGGCAAAGAACCTTGACTAAAAACAAGATCTTAACAGCTCATCATCTCTACTTGAATTAATAATCTTCTGTTTGTGACATCACAAATGATTGCTGTGCAAATGACTATGATTTCACAGAAGGCAGTGGTAAAAAATAAGCAGTAAATGCTCCTAATCAAAGAGACTATTTTCATGTAAATGAAAATCTAATTAGAAGAGGAAACAATCTCTTTTTACAGACCACCATGAAAAGAACTGCTCTGCATTAAATATAGTTTGATAAAGATGTTAACCTGAAAAAAAGCTACTGGAGTAAGTAAAAGTTATTGAATATTTAAGCTGGCTTTTAGGACACAATCCTAAAATATTCAATTCATGGAATTTCTGCTGAAGTCAGAATAACTTTTGTTGTTGGAGTCTTTGCAAAAGTACATGCTTAGTTTCTTTAAAAGTGTTGAAAGCTGCTTCATTGGAATAGGGAATCCATGTTAGACTATCAGAGTTAAGTCCATTTGCACACAGAATTCTATCATATAGTCCAATAATGACAGAACAAGGAGTAATGGATTTAAACTGGCAGAGGGGAGACTTAGACTAGATGTTCAAAAGAAGTTCTTTACAGTGAGGGTGCTGAGATGCTGGCACAGGTTGCCCAGGATGCTACCTCCCTGGAGGTGTTCAAGGCTAGGCTGAATGTGGCCTTGAGCAACCTGTTCTAGTGGGAAGTGTCCCTGCCTATGGCAGGGGGTTGGAACTAGATGATCCTTGAGGTCCCTTCCAACTTAAACCACTCTATGACTCTATGATTCTCTGTAAGAGTGTCTTGAAGTGCTGAAGACTGTTACAGTAAGATTCCAAGAATAGCTGTCACACTGTACATACATATTTCACATTAAATTTGCTTTTCAACCCCCTAAAAAGTAGTTACTTCCACCTCTGTTCCTTCAGGGCTCTACTCTCGAATCAATATCATCCTGATTTCAAACAGAAGCATGCAGATAAGCATTTAGAATTAATAGGCTGAAGTATCATAAACAGACATTAGAATAATAAGGAAATGCATTTTATCAGAAAATACAAATTTTTCAAGACAAAAGGTTTTTTTAGAGAAGTAGACTGATTTTAAGCAATATGTAATTAAGGCCTTTGTAATTGCAGAGTGAAAAATTTCAAGCTCATGAAACAATGAAGCTGAAGAAAACCTTGGGATAACTAAAAACATTTAGATCAGGTCTTCCCATTATTTTGCTTTCTTACATTATCAAACTCTTGAAGACCAGTTCATTAAATACCTTTTGATTTCTTTGGCCCTTTGGATACTGCTTTTTCTTTTCCCAGTCTCTCAGTCCAATAAAATCACTAAATGAAGGAGAGAAACCCCTAGCTCACTAGTTGTAAGACATGGCTGGGTTATGAGATTTAGCTATACTCAATGGGGCAGTGTAAGGGCTGAGTGTCAAGAGGGAGGAGACAGGCTCTTCTCAGTTGCACCCTGTGATAGGACGAGGGGCAAATGGATGCAAACTACAGCACAGGAAGTTCTGCCTCAACATGAAGAAGAACTTCTTTGTTGTAATGGTACAGGAACAGGCTCCCCAGAGAAAGGTTATGGAGTCTCCTTCTCTGAAGACTTTCAAGACATCTGGATGCATTCCTATGTGACCTACACTAGATTAAGGTACTGCTCTGGCAGGGAGGTTGGATTTGATCTCCAAAGGTCCCTTCCAGCCTCTAACATCCTGTGATGCTGTGAAATTGTGCCTGCTATTTCCCACATTGATTTGAGAATGCATGTGAACCAAAATCATGGTCCAAGATACCTTACACATTCTGGAGGTGAAAGAGTTAAACTCTAACCTTATTTTAGTTGTGACTAGCTCATATTTCAATAATTAGATCTTTTATATAAAACAATGCTAAGTAGGGTAATAAATGGTAAGTCATCCTAATTTGGCAATGTTAGCAGCTATGAAGATAGCAAGACCAGATTGGATAAGGCCTCGTGCAGTCTGATCTAGTGGAGGGTGTCCATGGGCAGGAGGATTGTAACTGGATGAAAGTTAAGATCCCTTCCAACCTTAACCATTCTATTAATCTGTGAATCTATGAACTTTGTGACAACCTCGCCTGAAGACTGTAAATTCAGAATAAAAAATGGTGCCCTTTATTTCACTGACTTCTCTAGTAGTATGTTGAAGTAATGGTGGGGTTTAAAGCACTGAAACTTGTCATAAGCTCCTTCCAGGCCTATTCACTGCTTCTTCATGTCACCATCGTAGTACATCTATCCCTCACACTTATCATCCCTATTCTCCCATATCTCTTTATGAGTTACTTTTACTAATCCAACTCTCCTGTGTTGCTTGGTTTATTTTGTTTTTTTTTTGTTTGTTTGTTTTTGGTTTTTTTTTAACTTTATGCAATAATCTTCTACACCCAAATAAATATGATTATTGCCATTAAAAGTAGAAGGTCCCAGGTTTAGTAGACTTGAAACTTGTTTGTGCTTGCCTTGACCTGAATTATTTTATCTTGTTTTAGATATGCTAGCAATTCTCTAAAGATCAGTTAACTTTAAATAAAATTTGCTTTATAGTGATAAGTACTTATCTGTGCAGATTAAATTGTCTCTGAATAAAAAATTGTATGGATGAGTAGACACAGAATGATACCAGAGGCTATTTCCTAGTATTAAATCTTATTATGGACAGACAATTTATATGTGCAGTCAACAATTTATGGTTCATACAGCTGAAATCTTAACAGTCTAATCACAAATTTTTATTAGTCTAAATTAAATGAAAGGAAAAAAAGAAAAAACTGTGCTACCAATATGGAAAAAAACCCTTTGTTACTATAGTTTAAGCTGTTAAACACATGTCCTAGTATCCAACCCTTTTTCTGGGTTTATGTCCATCTTTTCACCACTCCTCTCTATCCTCAAGTAAATGGCTTCAATATGGAGTGGGATATGGCAAGTCATCAGTATAAGAAGTCCTTCATCTGGAGGAATATGGTGTAATGGATGATGGTTCCTTTCTCTTCATCTCTCCAGGATTTACCCAGGGATACTTTTATACACTTGTTAAGCCTAATCCACAGCTTGGTGTTTCTTCATTAATCCAGCAGGACAAGAGAGGTTATCCTTCCCCTGTACTCAGCACTGGGTAGGCCACACCAGTGGAAATGGAAATTTTACCGTGTCCAGTTCTGGGCCCCTCAATTCAAGAGAGATGTTGAGGCACTGGAACGTGTCCAAAGAAGGGCAGCAAGGCTGGTGAGGGGCCTGGAGCACAGCCCTGTGAGGAGAGGCTGAGGGAACTGGGGGTGTGCAGCCTGGAGAAGGCTCAGGGGTGACCTCATTGCTGTCTACGACTACCTGAAGGGTGGGGGTTGGTCTCTTCTCCCAGGCAACCAGCAACAGAAGGAGGGGACACAGTCTCATGTTGTGCCAGGGGAGGTCTAGGCTGGATATTAGGAGGAAGTTCTTCCCAGAGAGAGATTGGCATTGGAATGGGCTGCCCAGGGAGGTGGTGGATTCCTTGTCCCTGGAGGTGTTCAAGAAAAGACTGGATGGGGCACTTCGTGCCCTGGTTTAGTTGATTGGTTAAGGCTGGGTGATAGGTTGAACTGGATGAGCTTGGAGGTCTCTTCCAACCTGGCTGATTCTATGATTCTATGATTCTATACGTATAGTGTGGTTTATATATGTTGTTTTATTTTACCTTGTTCTCCTATGGATGAACCCTAAAAGCAGTTCTCATGCCTGCATTTCTCTGAGTTGTTTATAGCTTTATAGTCTGGAGCCTATGTTCTGTCTCTTACCATCCCATGCTTGCACTTCAATCTATATATATAAATTGCAGTTAGATGATGCAAACATAAGTAAAAGAAGTTTGGCATAGACCCAGTCATCGGAAAAGCTGCTGCTACAGACAAATCAAAGTTCAAGGCAGGCTGAAGCAAATTCAGACAAAGTAACCTTTGCATGTCCTGAGGCTTCACAAAATCAGTACACAGCCTATTGACAATGGCAGTCATGTATTTATAGGGCTATGAGGCTAAAAAGCCCTGGTCTGCAAACAGAAATCACAAACTGCAAATCACAGCTAGTAGTGTGCAAAGTAAAACTGGTTTTAAAGTTAACTAATAGGATAGCAAAGCCTGAGTAACTGGGAATTACTGAACAAAAGGGCACACAGACCAGCCTAGATGAGTCTCATCAACAGAGTCAAGCTGCTGGCAGGCAGCTTTGGACTCCAACGACTTGCTGTGATGCTCTGATGTATATTTCTAACTGTCGTATTTTGATGAGATTGTTAAAGTTATTTTAATTGATTAAGGATGAATTATTGGTTTTTCAAATAAAATGTATTCTTTTCATGCCCATAGTAAGATTTTGAGTGCAACACTCATTATATTTTTCAAACAAGAACAAGGGTGTTCTGATCAATTATCTGACTAGAACTTTAAAGAAATTACTCTGTTTTTTTCAATGCTTAATGATCAAAAGCTTTATCAGTGTCTTTCTAAAATCTACAATAATAAGGAAGATTTAGTCTTAATTTTCTACTTCCCAGTGAAGTCATTAGTATTTATCAGCTTTTGAGACCTAGGTTTTCATACTTTGAATTCAAATATCTAGAGAACTGAATTAATCTCTGAATTCATGCTTTGCCTTATTCTGAGGTTGGATTGTCTTATTTCTATTGCGTTTTAAATTGTAAGAGTCATAAATGACTCCTTTATAAGGAGTTTGTTTTGTCATATCTGCCTCCATAACAAAGATAATAAATTAGTTGGGAAAAGTCTCAATTAATACTAAAAAATATCCTCCAAATTTCCTTCAGAAAGATGGAGGGGAACAACTATCTCTTTAGCTGAGAGTTGATGGGTGGGGAATGTGGGTGGAGCAGGCAACAGAGATGGAAAAGTTTCATAAAGTTTTATAGAACCCCTGAAAAATCAGGATTAATGTTGGGGGAAGGGATTTTTTTTTGGTTTTTTTTTTTTTTTTGAGTTTTTTTTTTGTGTGTGTGTCTGTTTTGTTTTATTTTGTTTCTTTGTTGTTGTCTCTTTTATTTTTCTTTTTACTATGTCTGTTTTGTGGCTCTCTTTCAATGTGTCTTTACTACATAAACTCACTTTGATCTCTGAAAGTCTTCACACAGGAATAAACATAACTCATTAAAAAAAAAATTAACAGAGACAGAAACATAAACTCAGTATAGAGGAACTCAAACTGGTGATAAAATTCTGATCAGTAGTGTTCAGAATTTCAGATTTAAACAACAGGTTTCTATATTGCCAACGGTAAGTGAAAGGAGTTTCAGACAACAAAATATAGTAAGTAAATAAGTGAATAGTCTTAGCAATGTGGATAGGTTATGTTCACTTTATAAAAGTACAATCAATTATTGAATAGTAGCTCACCAGAAATGTCCTATCTCCTCTTCCCAGAAAGGCTTGATTTGCTGCTGTTAAGCACCAAGCAAATCTATACTGAAAATGGTAATGCTTCTCAGTCAATTCATATGGTCTTTCATATGAAAATTATAAATAGGAATAAATATATCAACAAGTTCTAACATTTTAAAAGGCAAAATAAAAACTCATACAAAGTGATGAGTCATTTGGATAAACCGGTTTGTTTTGTTCGGCCCATAATTTCACTGTAGTATGCTCAGAGAATACTTTAAAGATCAGAAAGAATGTCTGTCTCACCACACTTTCAGTTATATGTTAGGCATATCTTTTCTATTTTATCACTTGCTGCCCATAAACAAACTAAATTACCACTCCAAATCACTTGGATTCTCTATTTTAATCTCTTTCTAAGGAAATTTATTTATGGTTGTTAGAGACATATTGTTTCCATTTCTGAAGCCTTGTTTTGATTTCCCTAGTAACTACTGATAAAAACTTCTTAAATTTCAGCTGTCATTTTTTTCCTATGATGCTTCAGAGAGAGAGAGGTATCCTAGATTGATCTTAATTTATTTTTTTTTAATCGATGTATCTTTTCATTTCAGCTAACAGTTAATTTCTCTAACTAAAGAGTAGTTTTTATAGTGTTCATCCAGAATAAAACTGAGCTGTGTAGGTAGAGAGGAAGTGTACTGAATGCAAAGTGATAGTGACATGGACAGAGGAATTGAGTGCACCCTCAGCAAGTTTGCAGATGGCACCAAGCTGTGTGGCACAGTCAACTTGCCAGAGGGCAGGGATTCCATCCAGAGAGACCTGGACAGGCTGGAGAGGTGGACCCAGGCCAACCTCATGAAATTCAACAAGGCCAAGTGTAAGGTGCTGCACCTGGCTACCCAAGCACATTCCCAAGCACAACTCCAGNTTGAGGTCTCCTTCCAACCTTACCATTCTAAGATTCTATGATTCTATGATTTGTCTTCTCAGCACCATAGCAAGCACTCTGAGAGGTGGGGAGAATGAAGATAATAAAAGTGAAATAATTACAGACTACTATCCTTCATCCTGCGATGAAGACTTCATCTTAGTGTAGAATGGAGTAGGAGCGCTGCTGAGAGGTCTTCATGAGATGCTACTGGCAATGCTGCCCATTCTACAAGACTAGAAAGCAGAGAACTCTCCTCTCTTCTTCCTGTGGTGGAGGATTCCTATGCCAGAGTCTGATTGCTGTGGCTCAAATGCAAGGTTTTAGTGAAATCTTAGCACTTCTTTAATTAGTTGGTGCCTCTGTGATCTAGCTTGGTTTTGGTTTTCTGCCTTTCTCACACTTCTCATCTCTGCAGTTTAGCTCAGTTCAGGATGTATTTTGTAATACAGAAGAGAAGGCTCCAGAGAGACCTTATTGTAGCTTTGTGATACTTAAAAGAGAATGCAAGCACCCATGTGGCAAATGGGGTGTTTTAAGTGACTTCAGTGTTGGTTCCACTGGGAGGAAAGCTATTCTGAGTACACCATTGGTGCCCTGAGGTATATGCTGCAGGAATCCAAGTATGGATACAAGCAAAATTCTCCTCAAACACACCTCTGCAACACACTGAATTTATAATGTCAATGCATCCATTTCTGCCTCTAGAGTTTGTGTTGGGCCATTATTCTATCAGAATAAAATAATTTCTGCTTTATTTTTTTCCTCATGTTGTGAAGAAAACAACATTTTCAGAAAAGCTTTTCCTCCATAAAAGGATCAAAACTGAGTTCAATACTATTCAAAATCTTTTTTAAAAGATTTGGATGACAAGACCAAATGTCTCCTCATCCAACTTACAAACATCATCAAAATGGGAGGGGAGGTATACAGACTGGAAAGAAAGAGCCACTTTATGGAGTCTGGGTTAGCAAGAATTTTATGAGTTTTAGCAAGGATGATTGGAAAGCACTGCATAGGGGATGGAATAATCACAGTGACAATACAGGCTGAGATGTAGTTCTGCTGAAATGCTTCTGTGGGTCCTGGTGGACAGGAAGGTGTCAGCAGTGTGGTGGGGCAGCAAGGGAGGTGAATGTTCATTTTAATGAATAAATGTAGGCATTTTAACATAGTCTGGAAATTATATAAAAACAAACAAAACCACACTCACACACAAAACCCAACCAAAAAAAAACCAACCTGAACAAAAAAACTCTACCTACCAACCAATGAAAAAACTCCCACAACCCCCTCAAAAAACCAAAACCAAGGAACAATACAACTATTCATCATAGCTGTCGATTTAGCTGCAAACAGCTTCAATTCTGCTAGAAGCCAGAGCAAAACCAGCTTCAATTCGCCTAGAAGCCTCAAAGGAGAGGAAAAGTTGCCTGAAAATTTTCCTGCCGCTACAGCCGCAGCTGATATTGCCTCCTCCAAGCCACGCTTTGTAAAAAAGCCAGGCTGAAAAGCTCAAAGCAACCAGGAGGGAAAAGGCATCGGCTTTCTGAAGCCCAGAGACATTCGCACTGTGAGCCTTCACATGCGCAATGGGATCGCCCGCGCCGATGCGCCCAGCTCAGCCCCTTTGCCGAGCCCTGACGAGCCCAGCCAAGCCAGCAACTTGGCAAACCGCAGTGAATGTAAAGGCACAGAGCATGAGAAATCTCACTGCGATTCGGTGCGTGACTCCAGCCCCCCGAGCCTCGCTGAGACTCTGTCCAGTGACAAGGCGCCGCTGTGCCACAAACCCCAGCCGTGGGCAGGTAAAAATCGTGACACATCCCAATGTAATCCAAAAGGGAAATCCTGGGGAAAAGCCGCGAACTCTGAACAGCAAAAAGATGCTAACTCTGCAGCCTCAGCTGATAGCACACAAGATAAGCAGCACAAGGAAAGCCACTAGGCAGCAAGGCATGGCAAAAAGAAAGCGCATCACAGAAATGTGTCCCCAGCCGCTTCTGAATCTGGAAGCCAGAGTTCCCAGAGGGACAAGAAAAGGCATCGCACCAGAAGGATCCACACTCGAGATCCCAGCTGCCCTGAATACGACGAGCTCCTGAGTCACACTGTATGGTCTTGTGCACCAAGAAAATTCTGTCTACAGCAACTACTTGATTATGAGTGGTGAGAAGATTTGATAACACTTAAAGGCTGGTGTTAAATCAGTTGCATTCTGAAGTGTAAACAAAAAATGATCCAAAGTCACTAGAGAAGATGAGAGTTCTTCATTGATTTTAGGCTATTTCAACATATCTGCTGAAGATACTCACTTAGAGAAAGATGATGGTTCAGTGCTATTAGAATATAGAATTTTTCCTGCACAGAAAGAGTGATTGCATTGGAATGGGCTCTCTGGAGAGGTAGTAGGGTCACCATCCCTGGAGGTGTTCAAAAGGAGGCTGGATGAGGCACTTAGTGCTGTGGTTTAGTTAATTAGAAGGTGTTAGGTGGTAGGTTGGACTCAGTGATCTCAAAGGTCTTTTCCAATCTGGTCAGTTCGGTGATTCTGTGATTCTAAAATGTACTTTTGATAACTGAAGAGAGTTGGATGATAAGATCCTATTGCATTCACATCCTACAGATTTTTATAGGAAAAAATGTGCATATTTTGGTAAGAAAATTACTGTATTTTCCCCCTCAAACCATAAAGTAGTAATAATTAAAAAAAGACTGTTGTTGACATTGGACAGTTTTCCATAAAGCTGAATTCCACAATAAAAACACTATGTTTTTTATAGTTAACATAGAATCAGCCTTTAGTGCAGAGGATATAGAAGTATTTTAATAAAGACACAAAAATGTATCTGTTTTTTATGACCACAGAAAAAAACAATTAAGAAAATGTGCAGATTTGCACATTTTGGGGTTTTCTTTAAGACATCACAAAAATACTGCAATGATCAGATACAAACATTGAAGTACAACTCTCTGTATTACATTTGAATAATAGCTGATAAAAGACCTAAACACCTCTCTGTTATTTTGTTTTCATAAGATAAAACTTTTAAAAGAGACCTGATATAAACCCAGTTTTTTTGTTTAAAGAATGATAATTCTTTGTAATATTGAGGAATCTTTATTCAAGAGGATACTACCTAGAGCAAGAATAACTGTTCTGCTAGTGTCTCTGCAATACACAGGGAAGAGACAGAGGACAATGACAGTAAAATTAGTACTTAATAGCAGTCTAGTCTGTTTCCTATTAAATTTGTGCCTCTGCCTCTAAGGTGACCACGCAATGCCTACAAAATAGGAAGAAGAATGGCTATAAAATGGTAATTTTTTTTTTTACAGGATACATCAGTGTGAAAAAAACCAACCAAACCACAAATTTTTATGATTAATTTTACACTGACAGCTGAGACCCTCCCTAGCTATGCTATGTCCAGAAGATTGCATTTCATTACTTGATAGTACTGTTAATAGTGTACTAATGTGTGGAAACTCACTGGACCAGCTCCCAGGCATGGGTCATTTCAACTAGCAATACACAAATGAACAACTGGGTTGGACTGAAAATATTTTTCTCTGAAACATTTGCCATATATTCTGTTGCAGTCATGTTATGTTGGAAATGGCATTTGCTGTATTTTACTAGAAAGGAGTATTTTTCATCTGAACCATTTTTATTTATACACACTCATTTGCACTTTTCCAGGTTGGTTGGAATAATGTTTTAGCTTTGCCAAAATGTCTTTAAACATTCTTTACCCTCTGTTTAGTTATTTTCCCTGAATTCACTGAATTTCAGAAGACTTTACATCTACACATTAGAAACTTCCTGCTAATATGATCTGTCATTGCAAAGATTTGATTACCTTTCAGTTTTTAGTGTTTTTATTTGTATTTATTCTTATCCAAATCCCAATGCCTAGGAGGTATATTCATTTCTGTAACAATTACTGTTTTCCAGCTCTTTGGCAAATAAATGTTTTGTAATCCCAAAAGAAGCCCAACTGTTTTCTAACTCTGCAGTGTTATTCCTTTTCTCATTTTTCTTTGTAATGGAGGAACCTTTCTGGGGAACTACTTGACCTCTGCACTTGTCAGAGTTCCAGACATAAGGTGCTATTAGTGTTCACTGGGACTGAAAACAGATGGGACATCTATTTAGCAATAAATATTGTATAAGAAAATGAGGGTGATGATTAATAAGCATTTCTGTGAATTTGATAGGTGGAGCAATTGCACAGTCTTCTCAAGGTGGACTTGCATTGGTGCATGCTATTCTTTGACTTAAATAATTAAGAGCAAATTAAAATGTAAAGTGGGAAGCAGTATCTTCTAACCAAATGAACTCATCATTAAACCTCTGGAGGTTCCAGCTGTGTATGATTTCTGTCTCAGATTTTCTGAATTCAGAAAACATTTCTTTAGTCATGCCTAGAAGAGCTGCACCAGTAGCCTTCTTGGATTAGCATAGTTCGCATCGCAAATCACCTCCTAGAGGGAATAATGAATTCCTCTGGTTCGAAGCAGAGGTAATTAAATAACATGCATAAGAGAATCCTTATGTTTTCTTTCATTCAATCTTCCAGATTTTATTCTGAAGGGATTTTTTAATGTAAAATATTTCTCCTAGGAATGAGCACCTCTCACAAAAGTTTTGTTTCTGTGTTCTGTGCTCTGAGGATCATTTCTGCTGATTTTTTAAAGCAGTGATATGCCTAAGACACAACTGCTTGTTCCAAATTTAGAGTCTGTTCAGATTTATGTTTGCAATTTATTTGTGAAAACTGAATCAGGATTCTGCTCTAACTTCAAGCAGAGTAAATTAAGGCCAAGTGAGCAGACATTGATCCAGTGAAAATCTACACTTCCAATTGAATCTGTTATTCTTTTGTACATACATACATACATATGCCCTTCATGTTAAACACAGCTTCAAAGTATCCATGTAAAACCCTATCAAAAGTAAATGTCTTCACCCTGGAAAGAATTTGATAATTTATTTAATTATGATAAATTTATCATAGAATCGTAGAATGGTAAGGTTGGAAGGGACCTCAAGGATCATTATCCTTTTTGCTTTGTTTGCTACCACCGAGCACAGTGTGAACTTCTCAGGCCTGTCAGGGGGAAAAAAGAAAAAAGAGAAAAAAAAAAAGGAGAAAAAAAAAAAGAAGGGAAAAAACCAAGGATTACATATCTTCATAGATTTATTGCAGAGAGGGCTTTATAAGTATGTCATATTTCAGACTCAGATCCTGTGGATTGTGTATGAGTAATTATAGAAGTCTCATGGTATTATATCTGTTTCTTGATTTGACTAATTTTGCTATGGATATTTGAGTGTACAAGTTTGTGAATTAATCATATCTATATTCTCAAGTTTTAAAGAACAAGTAAGACTATTCCCATCTGTAGGTCCACTGAAACAATGGCCCAGATGGTTTTGTTTGCCTAATTAATTTAGCAAAGAACACAGATGGACAGAGCTTCAGAGAGAAAGAAATCCCTGCTCTGTGTTGGTGTGAGAGGAGCAGAAAATAGGACTATCAAGCAAGCATCAGTTGTGCAGGTTTTTAACCAGGAATTCCTCTAATTTTCTGAACCACTTCTGCTTTTTTGCAAACTCAGATTTTTCAATGTAGGCACACTGTTACCTCTGTTAAAGACAGCCTTGATAACAATGATACAGCTAAATTAATGTATCACAGAAATTCAGCTTCCTGGTGCTTAGATAGGTTGACAAAATTAAGCAAACTTTCAATATACCTTTTTTTTTTTCCAAGGATTACATGAAATTGAAATTATAACACAGTGAGGACAGAGAATGGTGATGGTAGTAGGGAACATTTCCCAAGATACTCGAGTCAGATTGGGTGAATACATTCCTCATTTGGGAACTGAACACCAAACTGTGATACGAGAACAATTTTCTGGATGGGCAAGAGGTAAATGATCTGGTACTGGACTGTTTATCTACTACATATTCATGTCAGCTTCTAGGGAACCAAAGTAACATTTTCCTGGTCTTCTCCCTTTCCAAGATATTATAACTGCTTTATTTATGATGGATCCACATTCAGTAATGATGTGTTTCATTTTATAGTAATGTTTTCCTTGTTTCATATACAGAATCATAATTCACCTCACCTGGCTGTAACAACACAGCTAAGAATCTAAGGAAATATTCCCAAAGGTTAAGTGCAGCCTAGTGATTTTAATCTCTGTGTGATTCCTCTGTAATTGATGGAGACAATTAGGCATTTATCCCAAGGGAGAGAGGTGGGGAGGGTTAACGACTGATGATACCAGGAGAATATAGTTAATGATTTGAAAAATTCTGGCTGGGGATTAGAGTGAATAATGTTAGCTCTAAGTGGAAAATCTAGCTATTTGAACTTAGTTCTTACTTCCACTGACCATCTGGCAAAAATCTGGCAGCAATGTTGTAAGGTAACGAATTTAAAAAGAATAAAATCTAAAAATTTACATTTATCATGTCAAAACTGATGAAAGTGGTTTGGTTTATCTTGGTTTGTTTTGTTTTCCTCTGTGTTCACAGTTTAGCCTTTTTATTCTTTTTAAGAATGAAAAAAACAAAAAAAAGTGAAAATTAGCCAGTCACCAGGAGCATCATCCACAGAACTGAAGAACTTCACTTAGCATTCATTTATTGTATTGCTTTCTCACTTTTTCATGATTTCTGCAGTCAATTTTACTTTACTTTTATTGGACAAATTTCTTTTGTTTCTTAATCCTTCTCTTCCTCCTTTCATACAGGAAGAGATGGCTTTGGAGCACATCTTTGGGGGTCAGTTTGAAATGATGTGCACTTACTTAACACTCTTTTATGACTTCCCAGCAACTTCTCACTTTAAGATTTGCTTCCTCAATTAGTCAGTTCGAAACACAAAATATAGTCCCAAGTGAATGGTGGGAATACTGAGGAATACATTTTTAGGAAAGGAACTACTAAATGAAAGTGACCTGTATGTTCCTCATAATACCAATATCATTTGTCACAATAAGAGATATAATAGGTGAAATTTTATGAGAATATAAAAGAGATAATGTTGGACTATTCCTGTTTTTAAACCTGCTCTAATGTTCTGTTTTTGTAAGCAGCTACCTGTACTTGATGTGTCAAATAAAAGCAAAAGCCACCATAAAGCACCTGTCAGTTATTTAATGTCATAATGGGAGAAAAGTTCTTTCCTGCTTCCCACAGATTATCATTTTATGCCCTGAAGCATACGATTTTATTATAATTATGTTATCTTGCATAATGGTTACTGTTATTAATGGTCATAAAGTTGTAGCTTTATCATGTAAATGTATCAGAGAAAGAAATAGGACAGTGTAATATGTAACTAACCTTGACTTCGGCAGGAGCTGTGGGAGCCCAGCAACCAGGTCATTTACTGAACGGTTTCAAATACAGTTTGGGTACTAAAAATCGGATGTCTAATGTAAAGAGGAGGAGAAAGGAGTCCACATTCTAATTATATGGATTGTGAGTAGGTCATCTAAAGGGTTGTACAGAAAATGTGCCCTAGCTGACATACTTTCTAATTGCTAGAAGGTTTAGGTGAGGGCAATTTAAATAAAGAGGGACTGGATATTTTAGCCAAAAAAGAAACAAAACCTCTACATTTTTTTTCTTTTATTTTAATTTGGTTTGCTTGATGCTTTTTTGTGGGATTTAACTTCATTTGGTTTTGTGGTTTCATTCTGTATGCATTTGTGCTTTGTTTTGGTTTTCTTCTTTCTAGCATTATAGAATCATAGAATCATTTAGGGTTGGAAAGGACCACAAGGATCATCTAGTTCCAACCCTCCTGCTGTGGGCAGGGACACCCTACCCTAGATCAGGCTGGCTACAACCTCATCCAGCCTGGCCTTAAACACATCCAGGGATTGGGCCTCAACCACCTCCCTGAGCAACCCATTCCAGGCTCTCACCACTCTCGTGCTGAAGAACTTCCTCCTCACGTCCAGTCTGAACTCCCCACCTCCAGCTTTGCTCCATTCCCCCTAGTCCTGTCACTACCTGACATGTTTTCTTTGGTCATAGTTTTGGTTCAAGACAAGAGATACCCTACTCTGTTGCCTCTAAAGATCATTTTGGAAAGAAATATATGCATTGGTATGCAGAAAAATTTGAAAGTAAAGCTGAAAATTATATTGAAGCCTATGCAGAAAAGAACCCTTTAAACAGCTGGAAAAGGGCTAAATGGAAATCTCTTTCTAAAAGTTGCAATAAAATACAGTCAGAGGGTGAATGAAGGCCTAGCATTATAATGGAAAAAATGTTGACATTAATCTAGGCATGTCTAAATGTCTGCTGAAACCTAAAGAGATTGTGACCAGAAAAAGATTGAAAGGATTTTTAAGATTATTTTATTAAAATGCTTTTTATTTCTTACTTTTGATATTCATCTATCCCAGTATAGTTCCTGAGTGGACTCTTCATAAATGCCTACCTGTTTGGGATAGGCATTTATGATTGAGCTAGCAAGTTTCTGAATATATGATATTTCAAGAAAGTTTGATGTTTTGATTGAGAAACTGTCTTCTCCTGGAAGATTAAGCAGGATCTTATACCAAGGAGACAGAACTATATTGTTCCTTCTTTGAGAATGCTCACCTCACTGCTCGAGACTGTCAGCATAAGAGCAATGCAAAATTCTTTTCTACTGTGTCTCAGTAACTGAATACATGACATTACAGCTGCATGAAGTTTGGTTTTCTTTTAAAATTAGTGGTTGTTACTACTGCTGAGTCTTTGTGGAACATGGATTTGTTTTGTCAAGATAAATGCAACACTTTAACAACTGGAAAACAACTAAGTTGTAACTCATGTCGATATATACATAGATATAGATACCAATATCACAGTTAATACTATACATATATTGTATACACTATATATGCACAGGCTAAAAAGATTCTGAAATGTTGTCAATAAATTTGGAATTAGTATGTCTGTGTGATGATTTAGGAGTTCCCTGCCCCCCCCCACTTTGTAAAATGACCCAGACTAGAACTCAGGCAGCTGGAGGGGAAGGACTGAAGCTCTATTTACAGCTCAGTACAATATACAAGCAGAGATATACACTATATACAGGAATATTTACAGAAATATACAAGTTAAAGGTAATACAGAAACACAACGCCCCTCCCAGAAATCAGAGACCCCAGGAGGGGCTCCCAACCACCCTTCCACCTTCTCCCCACCCCTATACCTTACCCCAAGGTTTGCCTTACGTGCAAGGTGAGCTTGGAGGATGGGCCAGGGGGATTAGAAGGAAAGTGGTTAGTGAGGTTACTTAGCAGAGAGGAGGAAGCCAGAAGCTGCTAGACCGAGACTAGATAGATAAGTCAGTGCCCCAGACACTGACTTATCTATGTTTTGAGTACTTTTTCTTAAACATCTCAGCAAGCCTGTGAGTGAAGTAGACATTACCATTGTTTCCTTTTCTCAGCCTGTAATATAATTTTTTCCATAAAAATATTCCAATCAGCTCAAACCAGCACAGTCTGTAACCAAATGCTCACAAGATTGTAGCAGTCACACTTGATCTTGCTTGCACTTCTCCCAGCACAAAAGTATTAGCAGAGATGTTGATAGTTCAGGAGGCTCTAGGGCAGTTCTTGTAAATGATTTTACTGGTACAAATTTTGTGTCACACTCTAAGGAAATAGTGAATACATGGCAAGATGGGCAGAGCTGTCTGTAAATTCACAGAATCACAGAACTAACCAGGTTGGAAAAGACCTCTGAGATCGAGTCCATCCTCTCACCTAACCCTTCTAATTAACTAACCCATGGCACCAAGTGCCTCGTTCAGCCTCCTTTTAAACACCTTCAAGGATAGTAACTCCATCACCTCCCTGGGCAGCCCATTCCAGTGGGCAATCACTCTTTCTGTGAAGAACTGCTTCCTAACACCTAGCCTGAATTCTGTAGAAGACTTCAAGAGACTAACAGAAAATAGATGGGTAGCAACATATTTAATAAACTGATGCAGAGATTAATCACTCAGGTCTCACATAGTTCTGCTGTCTGTTTGCATTGCCATTAAGGGGAATAGTAGCTTAGCATTTGCTCTAAGGTTTTGTTTATTGTATTTATCTAGCCAGACAGACTGATAAATATAAATGCAAAGGCTCAGCACAACTTTATAAATGGTTTACTTCTGGCCATTCCTTTGCAGGACAAGATAGCAAATATAAGACAAGTTGGAGTGAGGGGAAGGGGAGAGAAGGGGGAAGGGGAGAGAAGGGGGAAGGGGAGAGAATATCATCTTCCATTGCTGTCACTCAGTCAAATTAGACATTTGTAAGCATTAGAAAAATTGAAGCCTATGTCATTTTTGTGGTGTCAATGAAATAATTTTGTACCCTTTGCTTTTTGTTTGTAGAGACCTGTTCTACACACCAGAGAAAAGTAGATTTACCAAAAGATTTTCATAAACAGTGTCATTTGCAGTGCATCAAGATGCTTAGCTACTTTGATTCACATGGTATTTTTCTACTGGGGAGATGCTGAAATAATACAATAAATTGTTATCAAATTCTGTGAAAGATCTCACCAGAAAGAATAATTTGCTGCAAGTTAAAACATTCTTCTGTAAGATCCTTGTATAAAGGTTCTTGTATAAACATAATAAACACATGCCCAACGATCATTTTAAGTTGAAATGTGAGGAACTACTTAGGAGTTATCTCTTGAGTCCTGTTAGGTTTACATGAGTAGCAGATGTCCCAAACAGTTAATTGAAAGGTATTTATAAAAGAGCCATGTATATCTCCTTACAGAAACATAGCACAGTGTAACAAACACAATAAACAACAGAAAGAAATGTGTATGTTGATGTATGGAACACTGATTGAAGAAATGTCTATGATGAACATTTTCATTGATGGTTCTTAGCAACAGAGGATTTCAAAAGGCAATGCAGTGCCTGTAAATGCTTTTTTAAAATTACATTTTAAAGATTCAGGATAAACCAAAACCTAGTTTTCTGTCATTTTGCAGAATGATGTCAAATTGCTTTCTGTATGTGTCATCACAGTTATTTTGTTTAGTATATACTTTCATTTCTTTAACTCCAGTATGATTGTGAGGGAGGAAACTCTTTGTCTAAATTTGGGTTGACTGGAAAAGGACAAGATCTAAGGTTAGCACTCGTGCCAGAGCAAACATTACTTATCATAGTTAGAGTTCATAAATTTTAGGTATAGAATATATGAAATTATCTGTTTGATTTAAAGAAATGTCATATTTAATGGAGCATGGATAAGGAATTAATTAAAATCAAAACTTCAGTCGCACACCCTTTACTACTTGAATACACAGGAAAAGAATTACATGGGCTACTGGGAGAAATGTAGAACTCTTATTTTCTTGAGACTGCTTTGTGCCTTTTCTCAGGGAATCCATTTTCTTTTTTAATTTTTTTTTTCCAGTGGAACAAAGAAATTACTATTTTGCATCCATGATATCTTATAGAAGCTTTTCACCAAAGTCACAAGTGACAGGAATAGATATGAATGATTTTCTTGTATTTTTTTAGTCTGTTTTCCAAGCAGCTTCAGGAATAAAACTAGTCAGATTTTGTGCAGACACTAAAAACCAAATAGTTTTGTTAGAAATAGCAAAATAAGCTGCTTTCTCCCTGTGGCTTCCCTTTTCTATAGAGCCTGGGGGTAAGTCCACATGAATGTATTTCTCATTTCTATGACAACTAGCCACTGACAACCATTTTATGACACTAATCATTTAGTAACCATTCACAAATCATGAATGAGAAGTATCAGAGGGCTTATATTGTTACATAGCAATATAAGAGGCTGAAGGTATTAATTTCTGCTCTTTCATTTTTTACCACATTTTATTTCAAAAAGATTATTCACACAGGGACAGTAGGGGTTATTGTGCGGTGCTCACGCATGTTGGCAAAGAATTTACATGCTGGAATAATCACTCTGAGATGAAAGACTCTCCTCACACCAGAGATCACTCAGCAATGAAGCCAAGGGAGCCTTAGGTTCAGTTGTCATTTGTGTTTGTAGAAACAATTAATCTGCAAAGCCCTAGATTACTTCTCAAAAGCCACATGCTCTTTGAGACAATATTTTTACCTTTAGCTTGTATTTTATTTATGCAGGTAAAATTTAATTGTAGCAAACTACAATTGCATAAATTACTTCTGAGTTGTTAGAGGTTTTGTTTCTTTGAGCAAAAGGAAAAAAATAAGAAAAAAAAGAAAAAAAAGGAAAAAAAGAAAAGACTGTCATGCTTCCTGAGCATTATTTGGGGGTTTATTTCATACACAATTTAAGGGAATATAGTTTAGAGATGCAGACTGAAATGTTGTCAAGCCCAAATATTTCAGAACTTGAATAGTCATGGCATTTGAGTAGCAAACATGAGAGGGGCCTTTTTCTCTTTGCCTCTTCTTATGGAGGCAAACTTCTAAGATTTTATCATCTTGATTTTTTTGTCTGTGTGAAAGAATCAAGAATCTTTAATATTACATGTGAAATCATCAAGACTATTTAATATAAGCTTAATTAAATATAAATAATACATAAAATATAAACAAAATTTATAAAATATAAATAATAAATTATAAAAAAAAGAAACTAATATAAATTAAATATAAATGAAAAATCTATATTTTCATTTTCCCCCAAGCTGGATTTAAAAAAAAAACCAACAAAACCAAACACAAACAACAAAACCACCAAACAAAAAAACACCAAACAAAAAGACTCCAAAAAACCAGATGCCATAAGGCTTGCACTTAAAAAAAAACCTCTGGTGGATCTGAGGTGTCAAACCAAATTAGAACCAGGAATAACACAACTCATATTCCATAATGTCAGTACTGGAACCAAACAGAAGTAGTCAAAAGTGTGAAGCAAGGCGTTTGCATTCAACTCTACATCTAGTTGGCAGCTGTCACCAGTGGTGTCCCCTAGGGATCAGTGCTGGGCCCAATCCTGTTCAATATCTTTACTGATGATCTGGACCAGGGGATGGAGTCCAGCATCAGTAAGTTTGCAGATGACACCAAGTTAGGAGTGGGTGTGGATCTGTTGGAGGGTTGGAGGGCTCTGCAGAGGGACCTAGACAGGCTGGATGGATGGGCAGAGGCCAATNGGAACTGGGTGGTAGGTTGGACTGGATGATCTTGGAGGTCTCTTCCAACCTGGTTGATTCTATGATTCTATAATTCTAATGCTACTAATGAAAGGTAATATAACAAAAAGAGGGAGAAAGATAAGCCAAGAAAAGACAAGTGATGTACATTGCAGTTGCTCAATGAAACCCAAGAAAAGACAAGTGATGTACATTGCAGTTGCTCAATAAAACCCAAGAAAAGACAAGTGATGCACAGTGCTCACCACATACTGACCAATGCCTGAACAACAATACTCTCCACCTGGCCACCTCCATTCAGTTCATATACTAAGCATGATGTTCTTTGGAATGGAACATCTCTTTGGCTAGTTTGGGTCAGCTGTCCTGACTACATTCCCTCCTATCTTCTTGTGCACCTCCTCACTGTCAGAGCATGGGAAAGTTAAAAATTCTTGACGTGATAAGTGCTACATAGCAACAACTAAAACATCACTGTGTTATCAACATTATTCTCACAATAAATCCAGCACTGCACCAGCTACTAGGAAGAAAATTAACTCTATACCAGTCAAAACCAGGACAGGTATGAATTAAGAAACACTACTGTTTCCATGAGTGCTGTTATTTATTGAGATCAGAAAAAGATGTATGTTTTTACTGAGAATCTGAAGCTTTAATGCTGGATTGCATTGTGAGGAGCTTTTAGGATTACATGTACGTTATATAGCATTTACTGCATTCAAAAGTTAGGTTTGAATTTTAACACTACAAAATGTTCGATGTCTAATTCTAGGGTAGGTTCAAATGATGCTCTGTGCCTCTAACTGCACCATATGGTCTAAATGCTGAGCATTTTATAAACATGCATAAGACAGCTCTAAATTAGGTCATGGCTAAAACAGTAAAATGAAAGTCAAATTTGGGTCAAAAGGGCCTGCTTGTCCTTTCTGTGTTACACAGAAATAATTCAATGCATAAGTAATGTACATCTGCATAGATGTCTAATTTGTGAATCGTGTTTTCATCATTAAAATTTCATATGTTCAGTAATGCCAGGATGTTCCATCAGTATTGTTACGCTTTAGACAGACCAGAAATATGTCCTACTTAGAAAAATATATTTTGTAGACATAAGTAATAAATCCATAGTTAATAGGTACTTAAAGTTTTTTTGAGATCTTTCAGCTGAAGCTGGATTAAAATTCCCATGTTCTGCAGTTCAGTGACTAAATTTATTCTCTGCATCTGTTGTTATTACTTCTCGCTGAGTAGTTGAGTTTTCTGAAATATTGTATATTAATCCAGAATAGTCATATATTACATTATACATATGTAATAGCTGTTAGCATTGTAAAACATGTTAGATTATTTCCTCAGAGCCTCTTAATCTTTTGATGAATATTGCCAGTCTGATAGAGTATTGATGGATCTCTGCAGACCCAGAAACTTGGGACAATCAGATGCAAAGAACTCCTAACATATCAATAATGTATCTGCATAAAGCTCAGTTTCTTAAGAAAGCATATCTTAAAATATTTTGAAGTGGCTTAGCTTAAAGGTAGTATTCAGCTCACTTATAAGTTTGATTATATAAAAGTAATGAAACCATATGTCTGAGACTGATGGATGACTAGCCCAGGGCACTAGCCAAAGCACCTGGCTGTATTGGTTCCCTAACACTTCCCTTAGGGGATGTATCTGCTCCTTTATTGTCCACATACCCAGACATAGATTTTTATATTTTCAGGGGAAGGGTAACTCAAGCAGACCCTGGCATGGCCAGGGAGCACTGAGGTGCTAATAAAATACTGTTCAATAAAACTGAGGCATACTTGGATAGCTATACTATACTGGTCTCTCTAGGTTCCCAGCTCTTTCCCATGCCTGTAAGATGTAGGCTGAACTAGTCACCTAATCATATAAGAAATACTTTTGGTTATTGATTTTTTTTTTTTTTTTCACATCTTAGATATATTTCCAAATCTGATCATGTCCTAACAACCCACTGGGCTGAAATATTGAAGAAAACAAGTGTATCACAATGTCTGTCAAGCATCCAGTTCTATTTCAGTTTTAATTTCACTGGAAGTTTTTCATAAAAATGAGAAAATGTTGTACATGTCATTCACCTCAATACAAATGAAGCCCTTGATGACTTGGGAAGATGATCTGGAAGATTCCTCTGTTTTTGTAGTGCGTTAATATTAAGTTGCTTTTGTTCTAGGAAAGTTGTTTCATAAAGCAATGACTCATCAGTCTTGAGAGCACTTAGTGATTTCATAAGAAGGCAGTAAGGTGTTTGTTTCATACTGATATCAAAATACAGCAGTGTTCAAACAGATTAGAAATATATCTCTACTATAACTTCTACTCTTAACTTGTAAGCAACTGTTTCCTACAGAAATTGACAGTAGTTTTAATGCATAGAATTATTTCCCACTGTGATTAATTTAATATTAGGAGGAGCGTTTAAACATTAAAAAGTAATCTAACATGATGTGATATATATGTAATGTATAAATGTAATTAAAATTTCTGTATGATGAAAACCAATAGAGAATCAGTATGTAATACAACTATTTTTTCGAGATGTGTTTTGTGGAAAAATGTTCACATTGGAAACATTTTGGTTTTTACACTTTTTACTATTGTTTTCTATATGTTCTTAGTGAAATTTTTAAAAACATTATCTGTCATTTGCTAGGTAAAAAAAATTGATTTTAGCAAATACCAATTCAGTAAATTACTTCTGAGCCTACTCTTTTCCAGGAAGAAAAGACCTAACATCTTTGATTTTTCCTCACAGGGCAGATTCTCCAGAGCTTTAATCCTCTTTGCTGTCTTCTTTAGGATCCTCCCTAGTCTGTCCACATGTTTTTTGACTTGTGGGGACCAGAAATTGGCACAGTATTTAAGATATGGCCTGACAAGTTTCAAGCAAAGCTGGATAACCACATCTTTATCTCTGCTAGTAATGCTCTTGCAGATGCAGCCCAAGGTCCATTTTGCCTATATTGCTCAGCTTGTTGCCCACCAGGACCCCCAAGTCCCTGTCATCAAGGCTACTTCCCAGCCACCTGTACTGGGCTCTTTGGTTACATTGTCCCAGGTGCAGGACCTTGCAGTCATCTTTGTTAAACTTCATACAGTTCTTCCTAGCCCATTCTTTTAGCCTGGCCAAGTTTCTCTGTAAGATGCCTATCCCTTCTGAGGTAGGAAGGGAGGAAGTAATGAAGGACAGCCTCTGAAAATTAAACAGTCTCTCAGTGCTTGGTATTAAAAGTGCTATATAAATGAGTAAAATGTAATGTAATATAATTAGGGCAAAGCTGAGGTCAAGTATCCTTTAAATTGAGATTAAACGTATTATTCATGACAGTGTAGACATCATTAGACATGGATAATGTCTATGAAGAGCAATCTGTGTGAGAGGATATCAGTAATTGAGCTTGACATCACCAGCCAGCCAATTCAGACTTCTCTTGTGATGCATAAGCTATATAAATCTTCCAAAATGTCATTTTGTGCTAGAAGTGGAAACATAAACCTGTGCAATAGCAAATCAGGACGCAAATATCTATACCAACATAATAATACATCTGGTATTATTTTGCAATTGATAAATGACACAAAAAGCAGGAACAGAAAAGTGGGAGGTAAAAATTGGAAGTTAAAGAAATAAAGGTGAGAAAGAAAAAGGTGGGAGGAAAGAAAAATGAGATGAACACATTTACCAGATATCATAAAACAAATCAATAATTTCAAGATGAAAAATGAGAAAAGGAAATAGAATGAGAATAAGGGTGTAAAAATATGATGAAATTCAGTACAATTAACTGATGTAAATTGTAGTCAGGTTCTGTTATAGTATTATAATCAGTTGCTGTGGAAGTTTAATATTTTATGTAAAATGGTAAATACACCTTTGAGAAAAAATGACACCTGAGATTTTTTCCCATGAGAAACTTGATAGTGTCACCTTAATCACAGGCAAAACTCTTGTTAATTTGTTGACAGGGTGCTTACGAACAGGTAAAGGAGAGTGTACCTGTTGCTAAATGTATTTTTGCAAAAATATTAATGGTTAACTTTGGAATCATACAGGAGATAGATTTAAAATGACAGAAATAATACTAAAGCTTTTCTTTAATCTCCAACATGCATTTCATTATTGTTTTTTCTCAGTTCCTTTTCTCTATCTGTTCTGTAAATTAATATCTAAGTGAATAATTGAAATCAAGTAATTTTTCAGGTAGCTTTGAAAATACAAAGATGACTTTTCATGAAACATAATCCACACAATGTGACAGAGTTGAGTAAATATCATCCAGTTACATCTAGCTCCTGGATACTCAACACATGTGCAACATTTACTTATGTTTCCATGCTCTAAGTCATAGAATCATAGAATGTTTTAGGTCAGAAGGGACATTTAAAGATCATCTCATCCAATCTCCTTGCAGCGAGTAGGGACATCTTTAACTAGATCAGATTGCTCAGAGCCTCATTCAAACTGACCCTGAATATTTCCAGATATGAGGCATTTACCACCTTTCTGGGCAACCTGTTCCGGTGTTTTACCACTGAAAAATTCTTCCTTTGATCTTGTTTAAATCTACCCTCTTTTTGTTTAAAATTATTACCTCTTGTCCTGTGGCAATATGCCTTGCTAAAAAGATTGTCCTTATCTTTCCTACTGTCCCCTTTTACATAATAAAAGACTGTAGTAAGATCTCCCCAGAACCCTCTCTTCGCCAAGTTGAAGAACCCTTATTAGATTAGATATAAGATATAATCCTTATTATATTAGATATATGTGTTTCCATCTTTTTGATAAACTTATGGAATCCTGGAATATTGTTCTGAAATGCAAATGTTGACTGAATTGCAGAACTCCTTTGGCAAAAAAACAATGTAAACTTGGAATTCTGTTTTCCAGGAGACCTAACTACATACATCCTACAAAACTTGTTTTAGAGGTCTTACTTAATCAAACACTTAGAACATCAATTGTCAAACAAGAAACAGAATGTGATGCCCCATTTGATATTAAATAAGTGTTATGACTTCATATTTCTGCTTAAAGCCTGACTTGTGTGCAAGGATGCAAGGATTTTCAGCTTGTCAGAACTTGTACTGCGTAAGATACTGAACTGCATGACATTTTCTATTAATTTCCAGCACAGTACATCCTGGTTGTCTGCAGTTCTTTATTACAGAAATAAAAGGATTGTTTTTCAATTATTTAAAAGACATCTGTGCAAACCAAGAACATGCTTAAAAGAAGCAGTGCTGTGTTCCAGTTTAACAGAGCTGCTGTTTTATTGTCTAAAGAGCGCATCTTGCTAAGTTGCTTTCAGTTATGTCCCTGATCTCCTGCCTTCCTCTAGGGTCAGAAGTGTGTCAGTGCTTTTTTTTTTTTATTATTTATTTTAATCAGAGTAAAAAAAGAGAGAGATACTTTCTGTTATACAAGCCATAAGTTTAAAGCTTACATGTAACTTCATAAAAACTCTATGCATTCTTTGCAATTAGATGTTATCTAATGAAGAATGTGAATCACAAATCATTACCTCTACTGTTTTATTTGGCTTCTAGCCATATAGTAAGTTTTACTGTCAACTAGACCAACTTATAGATCTAACTTACTATTTATATGTCACCAAAGAAGACTAGGAGGATACAATCTTCAGAGATGATATATAAATGTGAAGTGGAAATGAGGATAACTGGTTGGACAAGAGTCTAATATGACTAGATCTCTCTTACTTCTAGTGTGAACTTACTTTACATTTGTTCTTCATATGGTAGGTAGATCTGATGTTTCTAGAAAGAAAATGTTTTAATGCTGTGCACAAAATGGTCAGTGTGTGTGTGGATTTCATTGAGCATTTCTGTGATGCCAGGCAATGACTGCTTCATTTAAAGACTAAATAAGCATTTAATTTTTTTTAGTTCTTTGGATTTATGCCAACACTTTGTGAGAACTTTGACTGATACAGTGTGATATATGCATAAAATATATTGTGGTGGTTTGACCCTGGCTGGGGGCCAGATACAAAAGCACCAAAGCTGCTCTATCACTCCCCTTTTTAGATGGAAAGGGGAGAGAGTAAAGATAACACAAAGCCCATGTGTCAAGATAGAAGCAGTTTCATAGGGCAAAAGAAGAAGCAAGAGTAAACAAAAATATTATTGTCTGCTTCCCATTAGCGGGTGATATCTGGCTGCTCCCAGGGAAGCTTGGCTTCAATAAGTGTAGTGTTTTCTCTGGAGGAAAAATATTAACAAACGTCCCCCATTTCCTCTCTTCACTTAGTTTTTATATCTGAGCTGATGTCATATGGCACAGAACACACCTTTGGTCAGTTTGAGTTGGCTGTCCCAGCTGTCCCCTCCCAAGAGCTTGCCCACCCCTCAGCCTGCTGTTGTGGAGGGAAAGCTGGTGCTGTGCGAGTACTGCTCAGCAGTAGCCAAAACACTGGTGTATTATCAACACCCTTGCAAAATGCAGCGCTGTGAAAGATGTTATGGAGATAACTAACTCCATCTCAGACAAACCCAACACATATTTAACAGCATTTCTGGGTTTTACTGCAGTCAACACCTGAATTTCTAGTATCCAAAGCTTTTACTGGGATCAATTGATTTTTTTATGTTCGTCCAACCTAGTAAAACTCATTGCAAGACAGCTCTCTCTATAGCAAAGTGATGAATATAACAAAGGTCATTTAGAGAAGTTAAATTTAGGATTTTTTTTTTTTTTTTTAAGTTAGGGAAGAGGCTATTTAATTTTTGAGTTTGATTTTCTGTCATATTCTTTTCTCTACATTCTGCAGGATGTGACCTATAAAATTTTGACTGCAAAATGGCCAAAGTATTTAATATTTGTGTCAGGATAAATATTAATAATGACAGGTTAGAATAAAATGTGGAAGTAGTCATTAGACTCTCGTGTCAGGGGAAAACCAAGAATGATGACCCAGTTAATATTTTAAGGTAAGACTAGGAACTTCCTGCACAATGTGTCTACAATCATAGCAATGGCATTCATTTATCTGGGACTTCTTTGGTACAAAAGATACTGTATTCTGCTTATAATTTTAAATTATATAGGTTTTTTTTTTTTCTTTAAATAAAGATGGATTTGACTTTTGGACTTTTGCGAGTAATGCAACATAAGCCAACCTTCAACTAGAGATGTTGAGAACAACTAAATTCACATTGTGATTCTTTGATTGTTTGTGTTGTTTGTTTTTAAATCTGTGGAACATGGATTATGAGATCTATCATTCCTTTAAAAACTTTGTAAATTTTGAGATAAAATGCTGGTTTAATAGAACTTCCAGAAAACTAGATGAATCTCAGAGTCATCAGAGATGTGCACTGAAAAGTTGACTTCATCAGATAATTAATACTGGAAAGCTTGAAAGTGGTTTCCATCCAGTAAATGTGAAATATTAATAGTTTGGGAGAGGACTGCCTCAATGTTTATGTTATAACTTGTTGGCACTGTGCAACATTGACCTTGTACCTAACATAATGTCCAATTTCAGTTGTTTCCTATAGAGGCTCATAGTTTATCTCTCTTTCAGTAAAAAAAAAGGGGTCAGGCACTGTCTGCTTTTAGAGAACAAGTGATCCAGTTTAATTCACCTCATACTCTTTTCCACAGTAAAAGAAGGTAGCTTCATTCATATTGCCTACACTTTAGCCCATTATTCTCCTGAGCCATGGTTAGGCATTGACAGGGAAATGGAGATTTGGCATCGATTAAATAGTGAATGATAGCTCTAGAAATTAAACCATGAGAGCAGTTGTTCACCAGTCTTTGAGCTAGCACAGCACCTTGTTCTGTTATTTCATTAGTATGAATGTCAGGTTACAAGTCACTTTGAATCAAGGAAGAAATTAATCGTGAAATATGTTTGACATAATCCTCATTATATAAATGAAAAGCACAAAATTCAGTTCTTCAGAACATATAGTGTGAAGGAAGTCAAAATCATCTTTCTAGAGGTGCAAACCAAATCTCTTGTGGCTTTTTGTTTGGGTTTTCTTCAGAACATCATGGACTTCCTTATCTTATTTTGCTTCTCTTCTTGCCTCTGTACTTCTGTAGCTGTTTTTACCCCATTGCTTCCACATTCAGACATAGCCATATACATGGGTTTTTAGTATCACATTCCACTGATTTTTTTTCTTCTAGATACTTAGTTTTTGACCACACTTGCACCCTACTTACTTTTTGTGTAGTTGCAGCCATTGTTCCATCTACCTTTTTATGCAAAGAAGCATAACAACTTCTTAAGCATATCCCCAGCAAAGGATGGATTGCATGCTCTCCAGTCTCAAAGAGCATTGTGATTGCTTATAGCTCACAGATACCCCTGCTGCTAGAAGCCAAACTCTTTGTCATAATACATAGCTAAATGTAGGTATCTCCTATGCTTGATGTCTTTGAAAATAGCATTTCCTGCTTAGAGAAGTCACTCTTTTTGCTACAAATTTCTCTTATGTGATGAGTTTGCATAAAAGCATCCAAGCACTTCCCAGAAGGAAGTGTTTAAAGACAGAACACAATTAAAAATGGGAATTTCAGCTGGCAACTTCCACTACTTAAAAAAAAAACCAAAGTAAAAAAAAATCTAAGCTGTGGGACTCCACTTCCTAGAATATTAAGGCAAACCAGCTGTAAATCACAGCTGCAATTCTAGAGGAACATATCAGGAGGCAGTAAAAATAAACCAAAAGAATCATAAACAAAACACTACCTTTTCTTTAAAAACTTGTCCTGTGTATAAAACTAGATTATACAGGAATATCCACAGAATCAGGTGAATTATGATTCAGGTTTGAAAAGACCCTCAGGATCACCAAGTCCAACCAGTAACCCTATTCTACAAGCTGCACCCTAAATCATATCCCCAAGCACCAGATCCAAATGACTTCGAAACACATCCAGGCTTGGTGACTCAACCACCTTCCTGGGCAACCCATTCTGATGTCTGACCACTCCGGCTGTGATTTTTTTTTTTGTTTTTTTTTTTTCTAATATCCAGTTTAAACTTACCCAGTTGCAGCTTGAGGCCATTTCCTCTTGTTCTGTCAGTAATTACTTCTAAGAGACCAGCGCCAACCTCTCCACGACGTCCTTTCAGGCAGACAGCAATGAGGTCTATTCACTAGAGCACTTTCTCTAATACAAAGAAGAAAAGCAAAATGTCATAATTGCTTCTAGTATAATAGAAAATTTTATCACTAGGATAATCTACTTTAGATATTTCCTGCTGCTACAGTTGTATAAAGAACAAAGCTTCATTACTAATTTCTTAACATATCATAAAATAAAAACAATGCTGTTGAGAGGAAGCACTAAGGAACACAATCACTGTGATGCAGCCCAGAAACCAAAAGCCCACGCCCATTGTGTTGCAAGGAATCTTGATCTGCAAGATTCCAGACAGCAACATGAGTCAAGTGTTTTAACTAACATTGAGGAAAACCATGTATTGGAAAGGACAATTTAAAACTCTGCCCAAGATTAAAGGCTCAAAGGCTCAAAGACTCTCTCAGTGGATATTCATCCATACAAACCAAGTTGCAGTTTGCTTTATGGGATTGACTGCAATTTATCACCCATGATATTTCTCAGTGAAATTCTGACCAGAACTTATTTTTAGGAGACTATGTAGTTGGTCTTGTAGGACAATATCTTTCTCGACTTTGTAGTAAAGAAAATGAAGGTTTTCATTTATGTATGGTCTTGGTATATATAGATGACAGATTTATTTATTTTATTACTTACATTTAAAAAAAGACAAACCCAAAACCCAGAAGTTATAGAAATAGGACAGATAGATTAGGAACAGAGAATTACTGTGAAATGTTGTTGGGCAGTGTTTTTTCTACTCTTTCAGCTTTTTTCAGGTGTGATTGACAGCACATCTTCCCTGGGATAGCAGCACTGCAGCAACACAGCTGCAGCAGCTGATGGGAGTCTTGACATTTGCTGTCACTTGGCATTTCCCCTCCAAGAGGCATATTTTTTTTTCCCCAAGTGCTTTCTTTCCCATTCTTGATTTGCATAGATGTTCTGATACAGGTATTGAAAGGACATGAGTCAAAAAAAAAATCCCAAAAAAACCAACAACTGAAGTTTTGATGTTCACAGATTAAAAATAGGAGGCACTTCACACATGCAAAACCTAACCCATTTTGCTAGAAAACAGTAGTGAAGATGTTTATTCCCAGTTATGCTGTGCACATATTATTATTTAACATTATTCTACTTCAAAATAAAACTCAAGTTTTAAGACAGTAATTGATATCTCACTTAGCAGTTACTAGTTATCTTTCTTTATTTGAGCAAAACTGTTTAGAATGGTGACATTTTAACTCACTGAGAGTTAGAAAATGTGTAATAGCAGAAAGTAAGATTGGAAATGTAGGGAGATTTATTAAGAATGCATTTTTAATGGAAATTCACTACTTGCAGTATCAATAATGAAATATAGTTTAAATAGATGTTTGAAGTTATTCAACATGTAAGAAGTTAGTTGAAAGTGTATAAAGCCTACAGTTTTTTTGGGCAGTCTAGGCACACTCTTTGTTTGTATAACAGTGCTAAAAGTAAATATATGAATTATTTTTAGACCTAATAAAGCTTAATTGAAGTTTTACAACTTAAATTTTGTCAATGTATTTGAACATTAACATATATCATCTTTAGCTGAATGACAGTCTTTATTCAGCATGCTTTTGAGTGTATACTGGAGACAATCTTTGGATCAGAAAAACAATTAGATGTAAATTAGAATCAATAATTCCACTACTTAGATAAAAGATATCTCATTATTTTCTCAGCCCGACAAGGGGGTTTCATAAGATGACCACTTTTACTGAAATTTATCTTCTTCTGAATGAAAATATGGCCCATACTTGAAAGGATCAGACTCCAATTCAGGAAAGTGATTTATTTCTTGGTTAGGGCAAACAGTGGTGTTTTCAGGGATATAACCATCTGTTAGATACAAGTTGAAATGACATTCAGTAAAACAGTAATCAAAATGTGTGCCTCAATTTTCCTGTATGACACAAGTTCAGTTCCATGCATTCTGTCATTTTCCTTCATAAACATTCCATCAGCCTGAGAGGTAACAGCATTTATTGTTTTCCAGTTAATATGAATATTTAGGTTTTGTTAAATATATGATTATTCAATGAATTAAATTGATCCTAATCTGGTTTTCTCACTTTTGTTTCTTCATATTTTATGAAATAAATGCTTAAGTATAAGACCTCACAGAATGAATCCCAAGGGTGAAAAGGCTGCCAAACATGTAGCTAATGGGAGAGAAGGGAGAGAAGAAACTGGTAAAATGTCAAGTCAGAATATGTGATAATAAGCAGGTTGTCACCTGCCCAGGGGTGGACTGGCACATGGAAAAGACCCAGCATGAGAATCAACATCTTAAAATGATGTAAGGAATACCAGATCTAGCTAACAAGTTTAAGGTAGGCTTGCTAAAGGAATTCGAACCCAGGGTAGAGTAGTTTGCTTCCATTACCCAAACCTTAGAATGCCTACAGGAAAGCTGGAGAGGGACCCTTCACCAGCAAGTATACTGTTAGGATTAGGTGTAATAGTTTCTGACAGAGGGTAGATTCTGATTAGGAAGAAATTATTTACTGCAAGGATGATGAGGCACTAGAAAAGGTTGCCTCTCATCATATCAACAACATAAGTTGTGGGTATCTCATTCCTGGAAGTATTCAAGGCCAGGCTGGATAGGGCTATTAAGAACTTGATCTAGAGGAAAGTGTCCCTGACCATGGCAGTAGGAGGGTGGAACTAGATGATCTTGATAACCCAAACCATTCAATGATTCCATGAAACTATCTCACTTAAAGTTAATTCAATTATCTGCTTAATATGACAATTGGCAAATTTATTTCTAGATATTTTTGCCTTTCCTTCACTGTGGTCAGTTTATTCATAGGTATTTTTTCCTTTGCTTCACTGTTTCTTTATACAGTTAATCATCAAATTTATGTCTACCATCATGTATAGAACATCTGCAGAGATCCTCTGTGAGTGGAAGAGCAAGGATTATGTAAAGCTGACCCAGGCATCCAAGAGTCAAAGATAAAAGGAAGAAACACTCGAGGCTTAACTCTCTAGCATGAATTTTTAATGTAAGTGAAATAGGAGTCTAACAGCTATTCTTATTCTCCCACTTATTTTTTAAACTTATTCAGTGTCTAAAATAAAAATTGTACATAATCATAACTGTCATAAAGAGATCTTGTACATACTGGAGAACTTTAAAAGTTGTTAATGAAACTTTTCTTATAATCATATTGTCTGTTAACACACATTAAGTTTAGAGCTTTCATTCACCTTTTTTTTAACTCCTTCCAACCGGTCTCTGCTGAGCATCCATGCTTAAACTGTATTTTAAAAATAAAGCTGCATTTTTTAAACACATACCTGTATTTACTCTCTTTTGTGTTATTGTCAGTATTATTGGTTCTATTTTAAAAGCAAATACACTTGTTTTGAAGTCTATCCTTTATACATATATATATATGTGTATATATTCTTATATGTTGCTATTTCTATTTTTTTCTTGCTAGATTTCATTACTCTTTGTTGTGTTTTTAAAAGCACAAGAATTTTATTATTTAAAATTATATTCCATGTGATCTTCTTCTTACTGATTGTCTCTTTGCTTAACTGTCCCTTTAAAGAATCATTCTAATCTTTGACACAAACTGCTTAAAGAACTACTTTTCCTAACCTTTTCAGTTTTCTGTTACATCATTTGCATGCTCTGTGCATACTTAGGTTTTTTGTAGCTGAATCCTGACAGTAACTTAATCTTTTTCAAACAGGGCTGGAATTCCTCACTCTTACTATATTCAAATCCAAGAATATGGATAAAATTATGCAAATAAGTAATAGATTCATAGAATGGTTTAGGTTGGAAGAGACCTTAAAGATCACTTAGTTGCACCCCCCCCTGCCATAGGAAGGGACACCTTTCACTGGACCAGGTCACTCAAGACTTCAACTGGGCTTTGAACACCTCCAGGGAGAGAGCATTTGCAACCTGCCTGGGCAACAGTGTTCCAATGTCTCGCCACCCTCACTGCAAAGAATGTTTTCCTAATATCTAGTCTAAATGTACCTTCCTCAAGTGTAAAGCTGTTCCCTCTCAGGGTACAGAAAAACATATGGAATGTGATGGTACAGTTAAGTTAGGAAGACTGAGTATTGAAAATGATAATTTCTCCTAAATTATGGATTTCTCCCGTGAGATTTTTCTCAGTTCTGAGGGACAGAGAAGATCTGGAGGCTTTAGAATACTAGGAAAAGTTTAATATCTAATTCTGAGTGGAAAAAAAAAACTTATATATGAGGGAAGGAAGATGCAGTCCTCAGAATCAAACTTACTTTTTTAGCAATGTTGATAGTTGAGTTCTCAGTAATGGTCACTTTTGGCATCAAGAACCTATCAGTACTGTGTTTCTTTGCTGATCCTTTCATAGTTTTAATTCTGTTCTTGATGAAGTGAAGTTCATCACAGAAACCATTTCCATCTCTTTGCTCACACTTGTGGAGGGAGGGTAGGATTTTGCTGTACCAAATCTCACAGTGCATGATAGATCCTTCTCATGGTGTGAATGTCAACATTTTTCTGAAAGTCACAAAGATGGAAATTTTAGAAGGAAAGAGGTGCTCAAAATAATGTAAGACTCTAGAGTAGACCAAAAATGAAACTAAAAAACATGATCCAAAGATGTCACAGGGGACAGTAACCAATGGAGTGAGGAATGATAGACACATCCTAAAACTGCAGAACAGTGAAGAACAATCAAGCATGTCCTGGTAATTTCAATCTATCAACTGTGAAGAGGAAACTACCAGGCTAGTATTGATATGGAATATCAATTCATTTACTCTTTTACACAGCAAAAGTAACTAGTTTTATGTAAAGGTAAGAATCTGTTATGCCAAGAATAAAAATCTCCTAATGGCAAGAAATAGCAGAAATAAATTTTAAAAGGAAACACATCAAAATAGTTCATTACGCTTTAGTTGAAATCTCTGAAGAGCTTTCTGAACTGATTCTTTTGCTTTTCTTTATTTTCTCTTACTCAGGGTCAGCAAGTGCTTTACAATAGAATGATAAAATGTGGGGTTAGTTTGCTTCCTTGCTAGATAAAAAGGTAAATGTATCCTCACTGTTTTCAAGTCCATACCTTAAATAAACATTTAGCCTTCTATGTCATACACATAACTCACCTAATGCACTGAGTAACAAAGGCATTTTTGTTGGTAGTTTATAAATTAAAGAAAAAAAGAATGCTTTTCACAATGTAAAAAGGGTACCAGATTTAATAAAACTTGTTATTTTCTGCAACAAAAGAAGAAAAAGAATGAGAAGTGTGATAGACTTTGAATAAAACCTCAATAGTAATGCTATGTAATTCACTTCCATCAGCAGTGAAGCTTTAAAACATTGATCAGAGATGATGACTAACACATAATGCTTGGGCTGCAGCATGTTGTTACCATTCCTTCCCCTCATAATAACTGCAGCATGAGCCAACATGAAGTTTTTTTCTTACATGGTTTGTCAATCCAGACAGATAGGATTAAATGAGTCTGACAGGAACAAACAATATTAGAACATTGGTGTCAATAGATATATCATGGGTAGTTGCCTGATAAGAATATTGTGAACATTTTGTGTTACTACACAATGTAAAAGCATTACTCACTGTCAACCTGCTGCTCCACAGGGAAGCCATGTAAAGCATCCACTGACAAATTGTAAACTGAAGGTGTTTGAAATTAAATGTGCTACTAGCTGATGACATAAAGCACCTTATCTACTGTGGTCCGATATGATTTCTCATTAATGGGGCTTAATTTCATTGTGGGTTTAAGACTGGATGTCTTAACCACAGAGAAAAGTCCTCCAGAAGTACCAGAGAGCAGAAGGGGTGGACACCAGAAAATATAATTTTTGGTTAATTCATTCCCCTCAGCCTGACCCCTATATAAACAGACATTTCTGTCTGTTTTGCCCTTTTTCGCTCTCTCCTCCTAGCGTGTTGAGCTGGTATCTGTCAGGCACTTACCAGACAGTACCAGGGGTGAACACCGGAAAATGTAATCTTTTGTTACTTCATTCACATTAGCCTGCACCCCTGTATAAACAGACATTTCTGTTTATAAACCAGTGCTGTTTAACATCTTTGTCAGCGATATGGACAGAGAAATCGAGTGCATCTTCAGCAAGTTTGCAGATGGCACCAAGCTGTGTGGCACAGTCGACTTGCTAGAGGGCAGAGATGGCATCCAGAGGGGNCAGACCTTGTGGCAGCCTTCCAGCATCTGAAGGGGGCCTACAGGAAGGCTGGGGAGGGACTATTGACAAGGCCTTGTAATGACAGGATGAGGAGGAAATGGGTTTAAACTGACAGAGAGGAGATTGAAACTGGATGTTAGGAGGAAGTTGTTTGCAGTGAGGGTGGTGAGACACTGGCACAGGTTGCCCAGGGAGGTTGTGGCTGCTCCCTCCCTGCAGGTGTTCAAGGCCAGGTTGGATGAGGCCTTGAGTGACCTGTTCTAGTGGGAGGTGTCCCTGCCGATGGCAGGGGGTTGGAACTGGATGATCTTTGAGGTCCCTTCTAACCTTACCTTTCTACAATTCTATGATTCTCTTCTGCTCCTTTTCCATCTCTTCTCCCAGCAGACCAAGCTGGTATCTATTTGTACTTATGGGGGAGTTGAGGCTTTCGGTCTTGAGCGGTCTGGCTAATTTTTGCTGTGTCATTCGGGCCTGGGTAGGGAGGCTTGAGGGGTGGGGAGGGGTGAGGAGGGACATTGAGGCCTGGTGTTAGACCTGTATGGGGCCGGGGGAAGGCTCTGGGAGGCTTTGTCTTCATAAGATTGTGGTAAGCCCAGAGTGGAGTGCTGGGCCGAGGCTGGATATGAATTTTTTACATCTTGTACTTCTGGTTTGGGTTTTTAAAATTTATTTATTTAATTTTATTTTATTTCTAAATTATTTATTATTCTATTTTTATTGGGGCTGTTTAGTCTAGAGAGGAGAAGGCTCTGAGGTGACCTTATTGTGGCCTTTCAGTGTCTTAAGGGAGCTACAAGAAAGCTGGGGAGGGACTCTTTAGAATGTCAGGTAGTGATAGGGCTGGGGGGAATAGAACAAAGCTATAAATGGATAGATTCAGACTGGATATTAGGAAGAAGTTGTTCAGCATGAGGGTGGTGAGAGCCTGGAAGGGATTGCTCAGGGAAGTGGTGGAAGCCTCATCCCTGGGGGTGTTTAAGGCCAGGCTGGATGAGGCTCTAGAGAGCCTGATCTAGTGTGAGATGTCTCTGCCCATGGCAGGGGGGTTGGAACTAGATGATCCTTGTGGTCCCTTCCAACCCTGACTGATTCTATGATTCTAATTCACATTACTTTTACTCAATCTTATTCAGATAACAATGATTAATATGAGATGGAATTCTTTGTCCCAATCTGTTTAAGGCTTTTTCTGCATTGTTTGACTGTGGTCAACTGTCACTGTCACTGTGATTGCAGTGGTAACTACCACTCCTAGTTATTCAGCATGCAAAATATAGTGTAAACTTCCTAAGTTTTAACTAAACTAATTTATATCTTAAGTAGTTGGAAATTCCTTTTTCTTGATTCAGCTTTCAGTAATAAAAAAATATTAAAGGAATGAAGTTAATAAATTTTCTGTATGTCCAGGTCATTTTGGTTTTGGGTCTGTTTTGTTTTGTTTTGGTTTGGTTTGTTTTCAGTTCTATTGCTATAATTTTGGCAGGATGAAAGGATGACTAAGAATCCACTTATCATTTTTTTTCTACCACAAAAGTTGTATTTGGTCAATTCTCAAGGAGTTTACACTTCTGTACAGGACTTTGGCCACAGTAATAAATCAACCTGCTGTGACCATGCTGCTTCATACCTTAAAACACAGACATTGAACACATTCTGATTAAATTTCTCTCTTCCAGATATAAAGCAGCTCGTTTATGTTGAATATACATGACCACATTCAGTACTTCTAACTTTGGAAGACCTAAGAAATCTCTCAAGAGCCAGGACTCAGACAAAGGTCCTGACATTTATGTTCTCTTTTTTTCTTCTATTTCAGTCATAAAATAGTACAGAATGCAGTCAAGAATACGAGATAAAGAAAACTGAAGTTTGTTCATAAGTGATTTTCTTGGGAGCAAGCACTTTTTTATGCCATAAAAGTGATAAAGTTCAAAGGTTTATCTGAATATCATGTGTGATCTAAGGCAATTCCACCTATACATAGAATGCATGTGGCTGATGTAACAGTAGAAGAAATTCGATGTGCCAAAAAGTACATTGTTATTTTCATGACACATGTTTTAGCTTTCCCTCATTTGCCTGTGTTCCTACACAAATAAAGCTAACATTTCATTTCAGCCTCCAGGCTGAATCACATTGACAAAGAGCAGAAGGCTGCTGCCCTTACTTTGGCCATCCACAAATATCTGTCTCAACATATTAGTGCCACTTACAGCAGTTAGTCAGGGGCATTTGTCAAGTGCAATTTAATCTCAAGGTACAGCAAAAATAGATGGCATCTTGTGCTTCTTGTAAAGAAGCTGACTTGAGTCACTGGGATGCTGTATCATAGAATATTAGAATCATAGAATAGTTTAATTTGGAAAAGACCTCTAAGATCACCCAGTCCAACCATCAACCTACAACAGCCATGACCATTAAACTGGTACTCAAAGTGCCATGTCCACAAGTTTCTTGAACACCTCCACAGACAGTGACTCCAACGCTTCCCTGGGCAACCCGTTCCAATGCCTGAAGACTCAGAGTCTTTTCCTAATATCCAACCTAAACCTTCCCTGGCATGATTTCAGGCCATTTCCTCTCATCACCTGATACAAAGAAGAGACTGATTCCCACTTCAGGAAAACCTCCTTTCAGAGAGTTGCAGAGAGCAATGAGGTCTTCCCTCAGCCTGCTCTTCCGCAGTCTTAACAATCCCAGTTCCCTCAGCTGCTCCTTATAAGGCTTGTTCTCTCAACCCTTCACCAGCTTTGTTGCCTGTCTCTGGACACACTCCAGCCACTCAATGTCTTTCATGTAGTGAGGGGCCCAAAACTGAACACAGTATTCAAGGTGTGGCCTCACTGGTGCTGAGACAATCACTTCCCTGTTCCTGCTGGCCCCGGTATTACTGATCCAGCCTTCTTGGCCACCTGAGCACACTACTGGTTCATATTCGGGTGGCTTTCAATCAACACCTCCAGGTCCTTTTCTGACAGGCAAATTCCATCTGCTCTGCCCAAAGTCTGTACCATTGAATGGGATTGTGGTGCCCCAAGTGCAGGACCCAGCACCTGGCTTTGTTAAATGTCACACAACTGACCTCATCCCATCAATCCAGCTTGTCCAGATCCCTTTGCAGAGTCTTTCTACCCTAAAGCAGGTCAATGCTACCACCCAATGTGGTGTCCTCTGCAAACTTACCAAGGGTGCATTCAATTCCCTTGTTCAGACCATTGATAAAGATATTAAAGAGAGCTGGTCTGAGTACTGAGCCCTGGGGAACACCACTAGTGACCAAATGCCAACTGGATTGAACTCCATTCACCACCACTCTTTGGGCCTGGCCATCCAGGCAGTTCTTGGCCCAGCAAATTGTCTACTCATCCAAGCCATAAGCAGTCAGTTTCTCCAGAAGGATGCTGTGTCAAAGGCTTTACTAAAGTCCAGATAAACAAATTCCACAACCTTTCCCTCATCCACTAAGTGGGTCACCTTGTTGTAGAAGGAGATCAGGGTTACTGAGCAGGAGCTGCACTTCATGAGTCTATGCTGAATGGACCTGATCATCTGTTTGCCCTACAAACGTTGCATAATGGCACTCAAGGTGACTCCAAGACCTTTCCCAGCACCAAGGTCTCTAGTTCTCTGGGTCTTCTCTAGTGGGAAACCTTTTCCTTTAATTGGTAGCCCATAGTGTCTTAAGAAAACTGCTTGAGTTTACAAGAAACGTGGCTTAACTGATCAAGTGAGAATGAAAAAGTGAAAGATTTGACGTTAATTACAAACATTGTACTTTCTACCTGTGGATGGACTTCTTGTTTTGAAATAATTAATGGGGTTAGAACTCTGAATCCCCTATGTTAGTGTATTAATTGAGCAGGGCATAAACTATCTGCAATATTTCCTTAGTCCTAGTTGTACTTCCCAGTAGGAGTGAAATTCATCTACTGGAATAACTATAAATCCTCATAAAAATTTAAAATTTACAATCAATGGCACAACTCTGTTGAGTAATATTAGACATACACATGTGATTTGCAGATCTTTCTGTGGAATTAATGGATTAGATCTAATATGTTGACTACAAAGTGATTTAGTGGCAAGTTGCTTTCTCAATAAAACCTGGATAGTGGAAAATAGCGTAGAAACACTGACAATACTTTTAGTTATAGCTGGATGGAGTTGTTTTCTATTTGACAATAATGGTCAAATAAATCTAAAATTCTGTGGAGAATGTATCACTTTCAATGAAACTTGCTATTGTGAGATGTGTTGTGGATTCAGGGGAAAATCAGAACACAAACCATCTTGAGTACTGTGTCGAGTTCTGGGCCCCTCAATTTAAGAAAGATGTTGAGCTGCTTGAACATGTCCAGAGAAGGGCACCAAGGCTGGTGAGGGAGTTGGAGCACAGCCCTGTGAGGAGAGGCTGAGGGAGCTGGGCTTGTTCAGCCTGGAGAAGAGGAGGCTCAAGAGAGACCTTATTGCTCTCTACAACAATCTGAAAGGAGGGTGTAGCCAGGTGGGTGTTGGTCTTTTCACCCAGGCACCCAGTGACAGAACAAGATGACACTGTCTCAAACTACACCAGGGCAGGTTTAGGCTGGATGTTGGGAAGAAGTTCTATGCATAAAGAGTGATTGCTTATTGGAACGGGCTTCCCAGGGAGGTGGTGGAGTCATCATCCCCGGAGGTGTTTAAGAGGAGGCTGGATGAGGCACTTAGTGCCATGGGTTAGTTAATTAGAAGGGTTAGGTGATAGATTGGACTTGATAATCCTAGAAGTTTTTTCCAAGCTGGTTAATTCTCTGATTCTGTGATCTACATAAATTGTGTGATAAGTGCATACACTTTTTTTACACTTTTTTTTTT
>WBNM01034072.1:0-14046 GCA_013399055.1 Ramphastos sulfuratus
TGAATGCTTTTGTGATTCTGTGAAGAGTGTTGTCATTCACAGAGGGGTTAAACACTGGCTCGAAGGGACAGTCCCAGCTTTAAATCAGGCAGAAGGATTCCCTGATCTGCTCTATTAAAATTGGTATTTCCTCTTGTTTTCACAGAATCATGTGGAACAAAACATTTTATTTCAGAGCAAATGGAATGTCAAGTGAAATGATTTGGTGTGGGGATTTCATTCTGTAGAGGAAAATAAAAAAATAAAAAACTTTGATATGGAATTGCTTGTTTGTGGTTTTGTGTTTTGTTTTGTTTTGTTTCCTCTCCATTCTGTATTTTTTAATTCACAGCTGAACCTATTGAAACCTACTGTTACTGCAACTCCTATATGCAGCCAGAACCATATCATTTTAATAATAGAATCACAGAATGTCCTGAGCAGGAAGGGACCTCCAAACCTCCTCTGCTCTCAGCAGGGACATCTTCATCTAGATCAAGTTGCCCAGAGCCCTCTCCAGCATCACCTTCAATATCTCCAGGGATGGGGCCACAAACACCTCCCTGGGCAACCTGTTGCAGTGTTCCACCACCCTCAAGGTGCAGAACTTGTTCCTTACATCCAATCTCAATCTGCTCTGCTCTAGTCTGAAACCATTGCCCTCATCCTGTCCCTGCAGACCTTTGCAAATAGTCTCTCTGCAGCCTTCTTGTAGCCCCTTTGGGTACTGGCAGGTTGCTGTTAGGTGTCCCTGGAGCCTTCTCTTGTCCAGGCTGCACACCCCCAGCTCCCTCAGCCTGTCCTCGCAGCAGAGCTGCTTCAACCCCCTGGTTATTTTCATGGCCCTCCTCTGGACCCTTTCCATCAGCTCCACGTCCTTGCTGTGCTGAGAGCTCCAGAGATGGACTCAGCAGTGCAGGTGAGGGTGCAGCAGTGCAGATGAGGTCTCAGCAGAGCAAAGAGGAATCCCCTCTGGATCTGCTGCCATGCTGCTTTATTGCAGCCTAGGCTGCCATTGGCCTTGGGATCTGGGGGTGGCACTCAGAACTCTCTTGATGTGTGCAAATATCTATCACTCTTTTTTTTTTAAAGTAGAACCCTTAGAAACACAGATATTGGGTGGTTGTCATTTGTTCACAGATTAAGTGCATAACAAAACCAGGCAGAAAAGGTAGATTTTAAACTAGAAGTTATGGCATTCAGTCTTAATAATTGAAATCAGTTTCTCAGTTTTTTGGACTTAATTGTGATCACAGACATAGCTCAGCTAACCTGACAGGCTGAGGGAACTGGGGGTGTTCAGCTAGAAGAGAAGGCTTCAGGCAGACCTAAGAGCAACCTTCCAGTATGTGAAGGGGGCTACAAGAAGGCTGCAGAGAGACTGTTTGCAAAGGCCTGCAGGGACAGGATGAGGGCAATGGCTTCAAACTAGAGCAGAGCAGATTGAGATTGAGTATGAGGAGCAACCAATACATGGTCGTTAGGCACAGAAATGAGATGTCTCTGCAAAATATTGTTTGATTTAGGTTTCTGCAACAAACAGAGGCCAAGGTGGGATCAATATCCTGCCTACTATGTTTGGGGCCAGAAGTGGGACCTTGTCCAGGTGCAGGATGAGGGTGTTTGAGGCACCTGCTTTGTCAGGGATCGCTAGATGTGGGGGGTTCACGATGCGAGGCCAGAGGACAACGATGCCAATATGATGCATCCAAGATCACCTGTTTATTGCAGAAAATCAGCATGTATTTATACAGAAATAGACTGCCTGGTCACATGTTATGCTTTTTCTGATTGGTTGGAGGCAGCTCTTCATCAGCTGTTCACACACATAAATACTTTCAACACAGTCATCGTCAGGCACCCTGCTTTGCTATGCTATATTGTTGTTTAACATAGCTACCTTCCTATTCTACATAGTTTTTTTCCTATCTTGAATGACTCATAGTAGGAGGAACAGCTGCCCTGGCAGCTCTTTCCCTCATTAGCAGTTCTTTCCCTTAGTCATGACTCTGATCCTTTGTCCTGCTTAGCTCTCAATTAATGTATATAGGTAGTAAGATGCAATACTGCTTAATCATAAAATCATGGAGTGGTAAGGTTGGAAGGGACCTCAAAGATCATCTAGTTCCAACCCCTTGCCATAGGCAGGGACACCTCCCACTAGTACAGCTCACTCAGGGTCTCTTCCAACCTGGCCTTGAACACCTCTAGGAAGGGAACAGCCATAACCTCCCTGGGCAACCTGTGCCAGTGGAAGTGACCTTAAAGATCAGCAAGTTGTAACCTTCCTGAGTGTTTTTTTTTTTGCTAGAGATTTTGTACTTCACAGAATCACAGCAACGTTCGGGCTGGCAAAGCCTCTCAGGATCACCAATTCCAATCCAGAACCCTGCTCCACAAGGTTCACCCTAAACCATACCCACAAGCATCCAACCTGGCCTTGAACACCGCCAGGGAGGGAGCAGCCACAAACTCCCTGGACAACCTGTGCCATTGTCTCACCACCCTCACTGCAAACAACTTCCTCCTAACATCCAGTTTCAATCTCCCCTCTGACACTTTAAACCCATTGCCCCTTTTCCTGTCATTGCAAGACCTTGTCAATATTCCCTCCCAAGCCTTCCTGTAGCCCCCTTCAGACACTGGAAGGCTACTCTAAGGTCTCCTAGAAGTCTTCTCTTCTCCAGGCTGCAGAGCCCGAACTCTCTCAGACTGTCCTCTTAGCTTAAGTGGGATCACAGGGAGAAACAATGTGCTTCAGGCACTTGTTGTGGGTAAGGGTACAGCTAAGACTGGGAGCAGCATGAGGTCATGGGTTAGGGATGTGATTGGAAATGTCTGAAGTTCATCAGATCATGGACTAGGGATAGGGTCAGAAATGTCTGAAGTTCCCCAGTACTCTTAGGATGAAGCTGGTAGGAGTTGGTTTGCCAGACAGCATCAACATTGGCCTCATATAGATCTTGCTGTTTGTTTCATAATTGCTCTGTAATTATTACAAAGAAACCTTAAAACTAATTTGTAAGAGTCTAGTAACCCGAAGAGCTAAGTGATGCAGCCTTGCAGCAACCCTGGAGAAGTGGGAGTCAAGAGTTATTGATCCAAACATCCCCGGGCCACAGGTCCCCTTTTAATCAATGACAAATTGATTTCAGAGCATCTGTGGCTTCGTTGTAAGTGCACAGATGTTTGTTTGGTCCTCTTTTGCAGTAATTTGTGGCTGGGTTAGATGTTCTTCCCTTTAGCAGAGAGAGAGGATCCTCCAGAAGGGAGTTTGGGGCTATGATTAATTTTCAAAAAGAAGCTAATTTCTGGCTAACAATAGAAGTAGCCTCAGGGAAAGCAGCACCAGGCTGAATGTAGACTTCTCAGAAAAACCTTCTCCTGCTCTTTTGTGTAGTAGCCCTCTATGAATCTTCAGTAACAGTTTTCCCATGGAAGGATGGAGCAGTCTCACCAGGAGTCAGCGAAAAGTCACTGACATTGGGTCAGTGTGCTCAGTTTCTATCATTTCTTGAATGTTTTGCTGCTGGGGAGCTCCCCAGATCTTACCCAAACTGGAATTTAGTCTAAATCATCATGATCCCCCCCATGACATCGGTATTGGTCACATCTGCTGCTCCCAACAACTGATTTAGGCTTTCTGGAACTACCATTAAGTACTGGCCCCAAAGCTGCACAAAAGCTAACATCTACAGAATGTCAGGGGTTGGAAGGGACCTCCAAAGTCCAAACCTCCTGCCAGAGCAGGATCACCCAGAGCAAATCACACAGGAACACATTCAGGCAGGTTTTGAATATCTCCAGAGAAGGAGACTCCACAACTCCCCTGGGCAGCCTGTTCAAGGGTTCTGTCAACCTCACAGGGAAAACATTTGTCCTTAGCCTAATCCCTTCTTGGTCATTACCCAAGCAGCCAATTGATGGCCAGCTGATGGTCAGCTGCAGAAAGCATCATTGCTAAAAGTATATCTAGAATGCCTTTGAGTGCCCTGTGGGTGCCAGGGTTATTGTGAGTTTAGTAGAGCTTCAATCTCTTCTTTTTCAGGAAATGAAAACTTGAGGAAATGATTGAGCATTAAAAAGCTCAGTTCTTGTTTTTCTTGGCATTTTCCAGCTCAAAGTGATTTATGTCTGAGGCAAGCATGTCCCTGTCTGCTGGAGTGAGGTTTAGTCAATGCTTTGTAGTGGAAGCAAGTCTGACTTACACTTTTCATCTCAATCTAGAAACACTTTAGTTAAGTATTCCAAGGGAATCTTTAACGACAAATCCTCTTTGTAAGACATACTTCATGCAGTATAACCACAGGATCACAGGATGTCAGGGGTTGGAAGGGACCTCTGCAGAGCTTCCAGCTCAACCCCCCTGCCAGAGCAGCACCAGAGAATCCAGCACAGGTCACACAGGAACATATCCAGACAGATCTGGAAAGGCTCCAGAGAAGGAGACTCCACAACCTCCACAACAGGGCAACCTGTGCCAGGGCTCTGGGACCCTCACAGCAAAGAAGTTGTTGCTCATGTTGAGGTGGAACTTGCTGTGCTGCAGTTTCCATCCCTTGCCCCTTGTCCTGTGCCAGGGCACAAGTGAGCAGAGGCTGTCCCTGTCCCTTCCTTCCCCCATCCCTCAGCTATTGATAGACATTGCTCAGATCCCCTCTCAGCCTTCCCCTCTGCAGACTAAGCAGCCCCAGGGCTCTCAGCCTCTCCTCCTCAGGCAGTGCTGCAATCCCTTCACGCTGTGAATTAATATGAAATATTAATTATGAATATTAATTGCCAGCTATGACTATTAATTGTTATTTATTAACACTTGAACATGTGGAAAACCACGTGACATTCATTTGGATTCTAGGTCAACAGTAAATAATTGCACAAAGGGTATTTATGAACACAGCATTAAACAGCTTAAGCAGTCAGAATTTGGAAAATAGGAACACAGGAACAGGAATATTCTAAGCACAGTACAGGCAATGCTAGCTCTGGGGTAGCCCAGCTGTGATCCTGTGGCAGATCAAAACACATTTGCCCTTTTGAGTCCTTTAGAAACTATTCCAAATTTTCCTAAGAAAGATTCTGCTTCTTGGTGAGACCTCACCTGAAATACTGTGTCCAGCTCTGGAGCCCTCATTACAGGAAGGACATGGACCTGATGGAGCGGGTCCAGAGGAGGCCACGAAAATGGTCAGAGTTGGAGCAGCTCTGCCGTGAGGACAGGCTGAGGGAGCTGGGGGTGTTCAGTCTGGAGAGGAGGAGGCTCTGAGGGGAACTAATAGCAGCCTGCCAGTACCTGAAGGGTGCCTACAGGAAGGGTGGAGAGAAGTTATTTACAAAGACCTGCAGTGACAGGATGAGGGCCAATGGGTTCAAGCTTGAGAAGAGCAGATTGAGATTGGATGTTAGGAACAAGTTCTTTACTATGAGGGTGGGGGAGCACTGGAACAGGTTGCCCAGGGAGGTGGTGGAGGCCCCTTCCCTGGAGACATTCAAGGTGACGCTTGACAGGGCCCTGGGTGACCTGGGCTGGTGGGGATGTCCCTGCTGACTGCAGGGGGAACAGAATAGATGACCCTTGTGATCCCTTCCAGCCCAGCCCATTCTATGATTCTATGTTAGCCTTAATATTAACCATAGCCCATATATTCATGGCATGTTGATTCCTGGGTATGTTACCTGTACAAGGACACTTCCAAAAACCACAATTATGATCCTGAGGGTAATTATTCCAAGAGAGAGAGAGAGGGAAGGACAGGAAAAATTGAGTTGCTGTAAGCTGCCACAAGCTGCAAGCACCTGGTCCCTGTGAAACAAAGCTTTTTCTGCAAGGGGGGACACAGCTAAATGGTTTGCTAATGGGGACTCAGCCTGGGTGTTCACCAAGGAATAGTCTCAAGGTCTGTGGTAATGCATTGGGCTTGATGATCTTTGAGGTCTCTTCCAACCTTGCTTTCTTTTACTGTGAATCACTTTAACATTCCAGTTTGAAGAAAGGCTGGAGCATGGCTGNGAACAGGAATATTCTAAGCACAGTACAGGCAATGCTAGCTCTGGGGTAGCCCAGCTGTGATCCTGTGGCAGATCAAAACACATTTGCCCTTTTGAGTCCTTTAGAAACTATTCCAAATTTTCCTAAGAAAGATTCTGCTTCTTGGTGAGACCTCACCTGAAATANGCATCACAAGTCTGGCCAATGAATTAAAAGTATTGTGCCTTGTGTGGCTACACATAACACTCCCAAAATGGAATCAAGGCACCTTGAGGGGCTACACAAGATACCTGATTTGGCAGTGCTAAGCTCCTGGTCCTCAGGGCATAGCTTTGCTGGGGCCAAACCCTCCACTGTTCATGTGCTCATGAACTCAACTCCTGGACCCTGAAACAGCAGAGGAGGAGAGCAGTGGCCAAAACAGTCTGGCAGGTTTGTGCCCTGCCAGGAAACTTCAGCATCCTTGCAGCCTTCCCTTGGACTCTCTCCAGTAGATCCCTCTTGAATTGAGGAGCCCAAAACTGGATGAAATATTCCAGGTGGGACCTCAGCAGGGCAGAGCAGAGGGGGAGGAGGACCTGCCTTGATGCTGGAGACACTGTTCCCAATTCACTCCACAGGTCCAATACTCACACATCTTCCTCAACTTTGTTTAGTCTATCTAGACTTGCTCAGCTGTTACTCAGTGGTGCATCAGATCATACTTTGCATTTTGCCTTGAAAAACCACAGCAAGTAGAAAAGATCCTTTCCAGGGTTCCAGGAGCAGGGTGTGAATAACTCAGAGCCTTGTCCTTTTTTCCCTAAAGCTTGCATTGCTAACTACCCTGCAACGAAACTAGGATGATCTGCACCTGAGTTCTGAGTTGCAGAAGAATGCCATGTCATTTACAATGCTGTGAAAACACTCTTACTGACTCCTGGGGAGTCTCCATTAAACTATTAGGTTACATATTCTGTCTTAAAAATCACTGACAGTGATTCCTTAGCTCTGAGTGCTTAGATGGGTAAATGTAACTCTTGCTACAGTGCATGCCCATAACCCTGATCCCATCACATGCTCCTTGGGCGCCCTCCAACCAGCTCCAACAAAAAGTAAATTTTCAGCATTTCCAAAACTCTGAGCCCCTGGGAATTTTACCAGGCTCAGTGAGTTTAGAAGTTGGCATCTGTTGCTCCTAATTATTCTGTAATAATTAGCGATGCAAATCCCACTCGGGGAGGATCTTCCCTGGGCTTTTGGAATTGAACAGCCGAAGACAGAGCCCTCAGAGCAGAGGTTGGGTGTGCAGTGAGGTGATTAGGCAGGATTAGAAAGAGCAAGGCAGCTGCCTTGGATGCTCCTGGAACCCTGGAAAGGATCTTTTCTACTTGCTGTGGTTTTTCAAGGCAAAATGCAAAGTACGATCTGACGCACCAGTGATTAACAGCTGAGCAAGTCTATCTAGACTAAATAAATTACCATTTCTGGTTTTAAATGCCAAGCTTTCCCCTTGAATATGTAGGTTTCAGCATTAAAACAGACAGCTGATTAGAATGGATTCAGATGGAATTCTTTTCCAGTTGATTGACAAATCTCCTCTGATAATTCTGCTCTCGGTGATGTTATCTTGCGTGATGTCCGTCAAACCTGGCTGTGGGAGAGGATTTGGGCCCTCTGATTTCAGTCTTGATTCCAGTTTTGTCTCAGATGTGCTTCCTGTAAGAAAAGAAGTTATTTTTCTGTAATTGCAATGCATCTCGTGAAAGAGTGTGAATAATCCAGAACCCTTTTTGGGTGTACACAGCCCACAGAATCACAGAACCACAGCAACATTCAGGCTGGCAAAGCCCCTCAGGATCACCAAGTCCAACCCAGAACCCTGCTCTACAAGGTTCACCCTAAACCACATCCCCAAGCACCACAGCCAAACCACCTCTAAACACAGCCAGGCTTGGGCACTCCACCACCTCCCTGGGCAGCACATCCCAGTGCCTGACCACTCTTGTTGGGAAAAAAAATCCTTCCTCATGTCCAACCTAAACCTGCCCTGCTGCAGCTTGAGGCCATTCCCTCTTGTTCTCTGGCTAATGTCCTGTGAGAGGAGACCAGCACCAACCTCTCCATAAGGGCCTTTCAGGGAGCTGCACAGAGCCAGGAGGTCTCCCCTCAGCCTCCTCTTCTTCACACTAACCATCCCCAGCTCCTTCACTCCTCATCAGATTTATTCTGCAGGCCCTTCCCAGCTTCCTTGCCCTCCTCTGCACTGGCTCCAGCACCTCCATGTCTCTCTTGTACTGAGGTGCCCAAAACTGGGCACAGCACTCCAGATGTGGCCTCACCAGAGCAGAGTCCAAGGGGACAATCCCCTCCCTGCTGCTGCTGGACACAGCATTGCTGCTCCCAGCCAGGATGCCATTGGCTTTCTTGGCCCCCTGGGCACACTGCTGGCCCACATTCAGCTGCTTGTCCATCACAGCCCCCAGGTCCCTTTCTGCAGGCAGCTTTCCAGCCACACTGCCCCAAGCCTGCAGTGCTGCTTGGGGTTGTTGTGGCCCAAGTGCAGGACCTGGCACTTGGCCTTGTTGAAGCTCATCCTGTTAACATTGGCCATGGATCCAATCTATCCAAGCCCCTCTGCAGAGCCTCCCTGCCCTGGTGCAGATCAACACTGCCACCTCACTTGGTGCCACCTGGGGACTCATTGCTGGTACAACTCTGTGTCTGCACCAAGGGCATCAATAAAGATGTCAAACAGAAGTGGTCCCAACACTGACCCCTGAGGAACACCACTCGTGCCCATTTTCCAGCTGGGTTTAGCTCTGCTGTCCAGCAGCAGCTATTGTCAGCCAGTGCAGAGTCAGAGTAGCACAGGTAACCTTGCAAGTCCATGCAGTTTGGATCATGAAAGAAATAATCTCCTGCTTCTCTTCTTCTGTTCCCGAGAAGAGGTGGCTCTGGTTTTGCACTGTGACTTCTACTTGGTATCTGCATTTTTCCATCTTCAGTGTCACTGCCAAATATTCCTCTTCTTCAGCAATGGCTGCTGGGCCTTGCCACAGAGGTTCATTGCTGCTGCTGTTTTTTGTGCCAGACTCCACATCTCAAGGTCATTTTTTTCTGCCCCTCTTTTAAACCTGCTCTCTCAGTAAAGTCTGATTAGCCCTAGATGTGATCAGCTCTCTGGATTGCATCAGGGAATTCCATATTCATGGAATAGTTTAAACAAGCTTTTTGCTCTCTCAGATAATTTAGTTTTGATGTACAATTCCTCTTCACTGTGTTTGACTTTTAAGGTCTCATGAAAAAAACAAGAGGTCACAGCATGACAGCAGTATTGCCTGGGGAAGATCTTTACAGCTCTCCAGTCCAGCCTCCTGCTTGGAGGACAAGCCAGCCCTGGCTTGCTCCAGCCAACTCTTGGAAACCTCCAAGGATGCACTTTCCACCAGCTTTCCAGGTACCTATTTCAGGGCTGCACTTCTGTTGTGCTGAAACAACTTTTCCTGGTTTCCAGTCTTTACCCTATAAGATGGATCCTGTGGCCACTTTCCCTTCTTCCACTTTCTGCTCCTGCAAGGAAGAACCTGTCTCTGATATCATCATAGCTCTTTTTGAGCAGCCCTAAGCTCCTCTTTATCAGGCCAAACAAGGTAAGCTCCCCCAAGCTTCCTCTGTAGATCTTGTACCCTGAGCCCCTATCCCTGATTGCCCTCCTCTGGATTCTCTAATTTCTGAGGACCCAAAACAGGGCACAGTGTCACAGTTGCAACCTTTCCAGAAGAGGCTCTATAAAAAGGATGAAGAGGAAGGTTCTTGCTTCCCTCAGCCTCCTAACCAGGATCTTCTCCAGCATCCCAGTAGGTAGTTTGCCTTGTTTATGATGGGAGGCTACCACTGCCTCTTGTATTTGTGTTTGCCACAGCCTCTGCTGCTCTTCAGCCAGCAGTGATGGTGTCTGGGGCTGTTTCATACCAGCTGCCCACCACTGCACATCCCCTTGCTGAAGTTTGGCTTCCTCCAGCTCAGACCTCAGCTTTCTCAAAGCCCCCCTTGATTAAAACAATCTGGGATGCTGATGGGCACCACAGGTCTCACCATCTCTGCAGGGATTTCTAACGTCATGTAGGATGGAAGGGATAGCAAACCAGCAGGGCAAATATTCTGTGCTTATTTTAAGCTTGTGGGTCCTTGTCCATGCTCCAAATGATGTCATATTTGCACTGTAAATGGTTTGGCTTGTTGCAAGCTCATCTTAGCAGCACTGTTAGTGTTGTGAGCTGTGGCACAGGAGTTATCTACAGCCAAAAAAATCAAGGGAAGAGTCTAATGCTTGGACAAGGGCACACACTTGAACCAGGAACCAGGGATGTTAATTTAAAAAATGATAAACAAAAATGGAGACTTCCATCTCTGACTTGCTGAGGTTGCTGGCAAAGTCAGTCTGCTGGTGGTGGTGGCAGCTTTTGAGCTATGCCTGTAGAAGATCACCCCAAGAGGAGCTGCGTTTGCATCCTCTGTGACCTGCTGAGATTTTGCAAAGCCTCTCATTCTGCAGGCAGGGAGTGAGTGGACATTCTGCTTTCCACTTAGACCTTGAGCAAGACACCACAATCCCAGTCCTATGCCTGAATATGACACAATGAGATTCATCTCTGGAACTGATCAATTCCGCCAGAGAGAGGAATGGATCCAAACTAGAAGAGGGCAGATTGAGCTTGGATGTTAGGAAGAAGATCTTCAACATGAGGGCAGTGAGACACTGGCACAGGTTGCCCAGGGAGGTGGTGGAAGCCTCATCCCTGGAGGTTTTTAAGGCCAGGCTGAATGTGGCTGTGGGCATCTTGATCTACTGTGAGGTGTCTCTGTCCATGGCAGGGAGGGTGGAACTGGATGATCCTTGAGATCCCTTCCAGCCCTGAAAATTCTATGATTCTAACTGTCCTACCTGCCTGGGTCAGTCCAGGCTCAGTATCTTGGTCTCTTTCATAGCAGACAAATGCTTCAGCTGCTGATGTTGCTCTGCAACCTCTCTGTTTCTAACCAGTTATTTGGTGAGACACTGGCACAGGNAGGACCTGAGGAACACAGACAACAACAAACACTGTTCAAACTTTTACTGGTAGATAGCAGATGCAATTCCAATGAGTCAACATTTTCTGAGAAAGGCAAAAAAATGCCATCAGAAAATCCCTGACCTGATCTAAACCTTACCAGAGCTTTGGCCAGTGTGTAAATTCTCTCCACTGCAGAGTTGTAAATCATCATTTTACCAGGGACACTGGAGAAAAAAAAAAATCTGCTCTCCTGGTGCAGAAGTCATCTCTTGCAATTAATTTTCCATCAGCCCCCTCATAGTAATTGCCATTTTAAATTTCTTTCACCTAAATTCCTCTGAATATTGGTTTGGTTCTGTCTTTAGGGGTTTGGTTGTTTGTTTGCTTGCTTGCTTGGGGGTTTGATTTGGGTTTGGGTATTTTTTGTTGGTTTTTTTTGGTCTTTTGCTTTGTTTTGTGGGTTTTTTTGTTTGGTTTGTTTTGTTTAAGTTGTGTTTCATTTAGCTCTCAGCAATTTTTCTACCCTTACTAGTAAAGAGGAAAAAAAAAACCCAACTTTAAAGCCCAAATGAACTGTAAGGAGCAAAAACACCTAAGTACAAACAAAAAGAACAAACATCAAACCCCACTCCTGTGGGTTTTTTTTCATCCAGTTTCAGCTAGCTTTGAAACATTTCAGATCCTGCTGTTACATAATGCAGGCTGCATCCTCAGCCCCCCTTTTAGAGCTGCCATAGGGGCTGGGTGACAGCACACTTTGGATGTCACCTGCACCATCTACATCATGCCAGGCCAATGTTTTATTTCCACATGTAAATGCTCTGATGTTTTAGCCCTCTCTTCACTGATCTTGCTTGCTGCTGGCTGGTTTGGTTGCATAATTAATTGCAGAGGTATTTATTAAAAGGGACTTTTCCTTTCAAGGTGCTTGGTCCAGCCTCGTCTCTCCCCTGCTGCTGCTGCAGTAAAGTGCACTTCGACAATTAGCCACTAAGCAGGGATGTAAATTAAGCTGCTGGACTAGCAGATAAATGAAATTGTCACATGTATAATTGCAAGGCAAAGTGGTTACAATTTTAGCTACTTCCATTAGCCTATTTTTTGCAGCTTTCTATTGCTAAAATAATAAATCATTGTTTGTGTAGAAAGAGGTACGGACCAGATGAAAGAGAGGGAGAACTACTGCATATGCAATAAGGTTGGGAGATGTTTATGCAGCAGTTTTCCATAGGAGAGCTTTGGCAAGGCCCCCAGGTCCATTTGAAGTTAGAAAAATTTTTTTTTTAAATGGTAGACAATGCTGGCACTGGGTCCTTTGCCAGTGAGCATGGGCATTGCTTGAAGGAAGTACTGAGAGCTGAGAAGAGGCTGCAGGCAGTCCAGAGAAGCACAGGGAGCTCTACAAATGTCCATTCTCTGATGAGGAGCAAGAGTGGGCCAGTACCTGTTACATGATCACAGAATGTTAAGGGTTGGGAGTGACCTCTGGAGATCTTCCTGTCCAAAAACCCTGCAAGAGCAGGAGCAGAGAATCTAGCACAGGTCACACAGGAACATATCCAGACAGGGCTGCAAAGGCTCCAGAGAAGGAGAATCCACAACCTCTCTGGGCAGCCTGTGCCAGGGCTCTGGGACCCTTACAGTCAAGAAGGTTTTGCTGATGTTGAGGTGGAACTTGCTGTGCTGCAGTTTCCATCCCTTGCCCCTTGTCCTGTGGCAGGGCACAAGTGAGCAGAGGCTGTCCCTGTCCCTTCCTCCACTCAGCCCTCAGCTATTGATAGACATTGCTCAGATCCCCTCTCAGCCTTCTCCTCTGCAGACTAAGCAGCCCCAGGGCTCTCAGCCTCTCCTCCTCAGGCAGTGCTGCAGTCCNCAACCCCTTGCCATAAGCAGTGACACCTCCCACTAGTACAGGTCACTCAAGGCCTCATCTGACCTGGCCTTGAACACCTCCAGGGAGGTTGTGGAGCACAGAAGGGCAGAATCAAAGATCACATTCTGTGCTTCTGTGCTCCACCACCTCCCTGGGCAACCTGTGCCAGTGTCTCACCACCCTCACTGCAAACAACTTCCTCCTAACATCCACTTTCAATCTCCCCTCTGCCAGTTCAAACCCATTGCCCCTTGTCCTGGCATTGCAAGACCTTGTCAATAATCCCTCCCCAGCCTTCCTGTAGGCCCCCTTCAGATACTGGAAGGTCTCCTGGAAGCCTTCTCTTCTCCAGGCTGCAGAGCCCCAACTCTCTCAGCCTGTCCTTACAGCAGAGCTGCTGCAGCCCTCTGAGCATCTTCATGGCCCATCTTTGACAGAGGTGAAATGAGAGCTGTTTGGTACATGCTCTGGATGCCTTTTGTCAGATTCATGTGACTGTAACCCGTCTGTTGCTGCAGGTGTCTGGAGAGCTCTTTTGTACTTGCTTTGCTGTACCAGCTGGGTATTTAGATTGGTTAAAACTTCCATCTGAGGAAAGCCCAAGATTAGATATTCAAGCTTTATTAACTGTGCCTACAGCAGAAAGCCATCCGAGTTTCAAATAGGTCTCAAGAGCCCAAGAAGCTATAAATCATTCCAGCTCATTAAAAAGTTACTTAAGCTCTTTTGTTTACTAGCCTAAAATTCTCCAGCAGGCAGGATTTAATCCTGCATATGAAGCCACACAGAAGCACAGAATGGTCTGGGGTGGAAGGGACCTTCAAAGTTCATCGAGTCCAACTCCCTCTGCAGCTAGCAGGGGCAGCCTCACCTAGATCTTCTGAGTAGGAGTAGTAGTAGTTCCTGCTACTCCTCATTGTTAAGAAAATCAAATGCAGGCTGTTTGGTCCATTTTCCTGGAGGAAAGGTTTGAGATGGTATCTGAAGGATGTATATTGCACATCTGAAAGAGAAAGCACCAAATTTGGGATTTTTTTTTTTTTTTTTTTTTTTGGACAACGTTTCTGAGGATGTTCAAGCCCTCAAAGAGGCCACAGGCAAGTGATGGAAGCCCCATCTTTCATTTACCTCACTACAAGGAATCCATGGGCAAGGAATGTGTCCTTGTGGCC
>WBNM01034073.1:0-12179 GCA_013399055.1 Ramphastos sulfuratus
TCTGTGACTCTGTGAAATGGGAAGGAGGAGCAAGAGACAGGCTGAGATTTGTCACTGCCAAGACGCTGCGGGTCCTGGGCACGCCCCATGGTAGCCACCACCAGCAAATGGTTTTGACTTTGGGGTGCCCCCCACACAAGCATCAAGGCACATTAGATATGGGATGCAATATTTATCATATTAAAATGAATATTTTAACAGCATTTCAAAGGAAGGGAAGGGCAAATCAGAGCAGTGGCACCAGGCCCTTTCCGTCTGGCGACATAAAATTGTTTCATTTCAGTTTTACTGTTTGGATTTGTCTTTGTCTTGACTTTTACATCCTATTAAAAGATTAATTTTTTTTTTTGGGGGGAGCTATATCATTGTTGGCCTTTTAATATTTTATCTGATAGAGCAGGTCAACATTATCCAAGTTGCTGGGGCTCGGAGCAGAGGAATGTGGGGAATGGACTGTGCTGGGGAGCAGAGAACCCTCTGGACTCAGTGGTTCACAGAGGAGCAGCTCAGCAGACCTGCAGTGATGGTTTCTTCCCTTTTCCTTTCTAAAACTTTCACCCCGAGGGGGAGATTTCTTTATTCCCTTCCCTCCTTTTTTTTTTTNTGCCTTGGCCCTGCTGCCTCCCTTAGGACTGAGGAGTTTGCAGCTGGTTTCTCTTATAAGCCCACAGGGATGGCCAGGGACTCATGAGGGCAAGGAGAGACATTCATCATCTCTGAACAGCTCTGAAGCTGCAAACATTTATTTCTAGACCTTAGGCAGGCTGGAGGGCAGGGAGGAGGCAGGGAGGAGGCAGGGCAGTTGTTCCCAACTGCTTGGGGGTCATGTGGGAAACCAAACTCAGCCCTGCCTGGACATTCCTCAATGTTGGGGTTTTTTTTGGGGGGAGGTAACTTCTTGGGGAATCCATAGTTGGGCTTTCCAGTGCATCATAGGTCCAAAATAGAGGAGATGCTCAGGTGGATCCTGACAAGGATGGTTGGGACACTGGGATGCTTTGACTTTCCCTGCCTCACCACCACCTATACTCACACATTTAGATATACATATATAAAACATGACAAACAGGTGCAGAATCTTTTCTTTTCCAGCCTTGCTGCCCATGCTGTGCTGTCTGGGACATTGCAGGGATGCAGGGGAGTGGGTGGGGGCTATGTGTCTAGGATGGGGATCCACTGGGGGCACCCATCTGTGCCAACTCATCTTTCCATCCTCTCCTCCCTCCCCCTTCCCTGCCTCTCTGGCCAAGAGATGGAAAGACAGACAGGGAAAAGCACTTAAGAGGAGGAGAAAAGGCCATTTGCTTTGGTTTCCCAGTGCCCCCATGCTCGGCTCAGCTCAGGGAGTTTGACATTCTGGAGGCTTTTAGGCCTCTTCTGGTCACTAATCAGATAAGAGCCACAGTGGAGGAAGGGCTGGGAGCTATGCAGCCCTTAATGGTGCTGTGGAGATGAGCTCACCATGGGGCACAGCCTTCCTGCAGCCCCAGCATGGCCCTGCTGTCCTCTCCATCACACTAAAAAGCTCCTGGCCAAGCCCCCCTTGGTGCACACACACGGATTCCACTCAGCCACATGCCTTGTGGAGCAGGATCCAAGCCACTTTCTCCCCCTATCTGTATCTCCCCAGCTGAGATGCTTCAGGCTTGAGCCAAAGCAGGGCAATTTGTGGGCAGTGGAGAAGTTGGAGTTTGGTTTGTTGACAGAGTGAGTGGCACAAGAACATCCTGGGCAACCCCAAATCAGGCTGACTGATGTGAGGACCTGTGGGTCCTCAGCAGCCTGCCCCACTAGCAGCTCCCTCCTGAGGGGTGGTTTGCCATTCCCAGGGTGGGTTATACTGGGGATTACAAGGAAAAGTCTGTTTGGCCAGGATGCTCAGCCCTGTGCTCACTGCATCCCCCTGCTTACTCCTTGCCAGGTTCATTTGCCTCCAGGAATCCCTTCCAGGGAATTGCTTCCACCTGAGACCAGCTGAGAAACAATCCAGCCCCTGCCAAATGGGCCCTGATGGGATGAAGGTCTGGCACTGTGTGATTATCCCAGTGATGGTTTTCATGGTGAACTGGGAAGGAGAAAACACAAAATTGACAAAAACACATGCACACCTCAGCCTGAAAAGGTCCCTTTTGGAAATGAGAAGATCCACAGCGAGGTGCAGGGTAGGAGAAACATGGCAGGAGAGGCTTCTTCACCAGTCCCTCCCTGTCATCAGAGCTGTATGACTGCATGGAGCCCCAAGGAGCAAATTTTTCTTTTTATTCCACTATAAGAAACATGAAAATGGCCAATTCAGACAGAGCAGAGGTCCACCTAACTCTGGAGCTGATTACTGGGATAGTCAGCTGCTCCCTGTCCAACCATCCCTCCCTGAATATCCTCTCTGCCTCTCCATCTACCTATTCATCCATCCATCCAGCCACTCATCCATCCATCCATCCATCTATCCATCCCTATGTATCCTTTGCCTGCCTATCCATCCCTCCATCCATCCACACCCCACACACACCCATCCCTCACTCTATACCCTCTCCCTGCCTAGCCACCCCATCCCTCTACCCCGTCCACCCTCCCTCCACCCATCTCCCTCTCATATTCTCTCTCTGCCTCCCTCCCCATATGCTCCTTATCTCGGATCCCTTATCCCACCGCAGCCTCTGGTGCGCTTGCGGGGATGCCCTGGCAAGGGGACACACACGCCGGTAGCTGCACATCCCCCGCCGCGGGGCCCCAGCCGCCACCTGCCCCAGCACCGCTTGGCCAGGGCTGAGGAGCGCTGCCAGCTGAGCGGCGAGAGGCCCCGGCAGGAGCAGGGCCTCCCTTTCCCCTTCGCTGGACCTGTCACAACAGTGCTCATCGGGGACAGGGCGGGCGGGGGGAGGCGCGGGGAGAAGGGCCGAGCCGAGCTGGGCACCCCGCAGCCGGCTGCGTGTTGGCAGGCACAGCAGCGCTGGGCACTGCGCTCCCGGGCACGGCCTGGGGGCAGCGCCAGGGTACCACCGCCACGAGCATCTCCTGCAGGGCACCCGCTGTAGAGTGGCCACCAGCTGGGCACCTCCCTGCACCCTAACAGCACCCAGACACCAGCTGGGTACCTCAGTGTGCCCTAACAGCACCCAAACACCAGCTGGGCACCTCAGTGTGCCCTAACAGCACCCAAACACCAGCTGGGCACCTCGCTGCACCCTAACAGCACCCAAACACCAGCTGGGTACCTCAGTGTGCCCTAACAGCACCCAAACACCAGCTGGGCACCTCGCTGCACCCTAACAGCACCCAAACACCAGCTGGGCACCTCAGTGTGCCCTAACAGCACCCAAACACCAGCTGGGCACCTCGCTGCACCCTAACAGCACCCAAACACCAGCTGGGTACCTCAGTGTGCCCTAACACCCAAACACCAGCTGGGCATCTCGCTGCACCCTAACAGCACCCAAACACCAGCTGGGCACCTCGGTGTGCCCTAACAGCACCCAAACACCAGCTGGGCACCTCGGTGTGCCCTAACAGCACCCAAATACCAACTAGGCACCTCACTGCACCCAAACACCACCCAAACACAAGCTGGGCACCTCACTGCTCCCTAAAAGCATCCAAATACAAGCTGAGCACCTCACTGCACCCTAACAGCACCCGAGCACCACCAACATGTCAGAGCTTAGCAGCAGGAGGGAGGTTTCCCCCTTGCCCTCTCTTGTTCCGTGGGCTATGGTTCAACACCAGCAAACACTTCCCTGGGGATCTCCCTCCAGGGCTGGCAGCCAAGCGCTGGAGCAGCTAATGGCAAGCCAGGAGTCAGCAGGCACAGCCCAAATGTCTCCCGAGGCTCCCGAGGGCTGTCGGAGCTCCGCTGCGGGCAGAGAGGTCACTGCCTCACCCACCCTGCCCATCAGCCTTGGGAGGCACAACCAAAGCCCAGAGCTCAGACCCCATCCCCCGGCCGGCGTGTCCCGGGAGATGACAATGGAGCATCTGTTAATTCATCTGGGTCAGCCCCAGCGCTGCCTAATGGCCACCCCGGTAATGGTTGGAGTGTCCTGGGGGCAGGAGATCCCATCTGGAACAGGCCTTTGCAAAACCCTTTCCTTCCTGCCATTAGTAGCTCCCAGCTGGGATTTGGGCTGCTCCCAGGACGAACCCCCTGGAAGACCATTTAGGACCATGAATTTTTCAGCAGCTCGTTTAGCAGAACACATTCTCCCATCTGTTTCAGTGCAAAACGAATTAACCCCTTCGGTAGCCCGGCCCGGCCCGGCCCGGCCCGGCCCCGCGGGGTGGGGATGGAGGAGGCAGATCGGGGGTGGGAGTGAGCTGCTGTGATTTGGGGCAAGGGGGAATCATAGAATGGTAAGGTTGGAAGGGACATCAAAGTTCATCTAGTTCCAACCCCCTGCCATAGGCAGTGACACCTCCCACCAGTACAGGTCACTCAAGGCCTCCTCCAACCTGGCCTTGAACACCTCCAGGGAGGTTGTGGAGCACAGAATCACCCAATGTGATCAAAGATCCACAACCTCCCTGGGCAACCTGTGCCAGTGTCTCACCACCCTCACTGCAAACAACTTCCTCCTAACAACCACTTTCAATCTCCCCTCTGCCAGTTCAAACCTATTGCCCCTTGTCCTGTCATTGCAAGCCCTTGTCAATAATCCCTCCCCAGCCTTCCTATAGGCCCCTTCAGATACTGGAAGGCTACTCTAAGATCTCCTGGAAGCCTGGGACAAAGTAGAGATAGGAGCAAGGACTGGGTTTGGCTCCCTGCTTTGTTCTCCAGGACTCACAGCAAGGAGGACAGGAGTGGTGGCTGGCATGAGCTTGAGCTGGTGAGGTGTGGGCAGCCCTGGAACCAGCAGGAATCGAATGTCACCTGAAATAAGAGTGGAAAGCAGCAGGGAAAGCCTTTGCTTTGCCCTTGGCCCTTCACAGGATGCAACAACCTGCTGGGAAACTCAGGCAAAAAAAAAGGGCTTTGTGTCCCCAATCACCTGCACTCAGCCTCTGGGACTGCAGGCAACTCCATATGAAAGAGAACAGAGCCAGCAGCCAGGGCTGGGAGGTGTCAGGGAAAATCCCATTTCAACCACACACATTGCTGGAGTCTGGGATAATTATAGTGCAGGGGTCCAAAAAAAAAACCTCCTTCAGAATAGTTTCCCTGCTCAGGATGCAGCAGTCACTTAAAATGAAGTCCTTGGTAAGTTCAGATGCTGGAATGGAAACCCAGGGACTGGGCAGAAGAGAGGAAGGATTTTCCAGAGGGATAACTGCTGGGCTTGTCTGGAGGGCAGGCAGGAAAAAGATCCCAATTTTCTGGCAAAAGTTGATGTTTAAGGCTTCTAGAGACAGTTTGTATCAGAGCTCAGCAGTTTTTCAAACTAAAGGCTCCTGACCCTGGTGGCATCTGGCCAGAGATGATTCAGGATTTGGCTACAGGTGGTCACACCTCCATTAAAGCCCCAGACATCTTAGATGACATCTGATGCATCCTTTACATTAACCCAGCTAATGAGGCTGAGCATGGAGATGTTTTGTTCTTACACCTCTAACCCTTTTCTGACCTCCCTGGGGGTCTGATGGACAATCACAGCCTTCCTCAGATTCATCTTCTTCTCTTAGATATGGGTGCAGAAGGTGAGGGTCCCCCACTCTCCCCAGGGGGCTGCCAGGGCATGATCTGCACTTTCCCAGCCTGGGTTATGCTTTGCAAAGTCAGACAGGCTTTGAGGGCTCTTCAAGAGGTGGGCAAAAGGGCTGAGCCCCTGCCACCAATTTGCTGTGTGCCCTTTGTCAGCTCCCTTTGCCTTAACTCCTCTTGCCCCTCTGCACAGGTCAAAAACGTTTTGCATTTTGAGTCATTTCCAGAAAGTCATAAATGGGCAGCAAAGGGAGGGGCTGTGCCCTGCCACTGCATCCCATGGCTGGGGGGGTCCTACTACAGACCCCACCAGCCTCCTACCCCTTTCCCCTCTCCAGCCAGCCCTGGTACCAGCCTTGCCCAAAGCTAAATTTGGGGGGGATAAGCACTGATCTAGGCTTTCATGAAAGCCAAGACCCCACAAATCACTGGGAGTGGTTACAAACTGCCCTGAGCAGCCTGCTCCCCCCGAGAGACAGCCCCCATCCCAAGCAACCAGGCTGTTTGCTCCCATGGGCTAGCAAGATGCCAATCTCCTCCCGTGCCTTGGAGCATGAGTGACACCAGGGGCTGAAGTCCCTCTTACAGGCTTCCCTCTGCCTTTTTCCCCTCTGGCTTTTCCCTGGGTTTCAGCCCCATGTCCAGCTCTGACAGCATCCTTCCAGTGCAAGATCTCAGCCCTCAGGAGTGTTGTGCTCATGCTCTGAAGGGCACAGCTTAGAGGAACCCAACCTGGCCCATGGGATGACAACAGCAGCCCAGCTGCATATCAGACATCACCCTGGCACACACAAAACTCTCCAAAAAAACACCAAACCAAACCAAAATCAAATCCAAAACCAGGCAGTGACAAAAGAGAGTTGGGGCTCTTCAGCCTGGAGAAGAGAAGGCTTTGAGGAGAATGGGAAAGNGTTTGCAAAAGCCAGGCAAGGGAAGGCAATGTATTTATGCCTGGCTGCACAGGGAGTGGTCTGCAGTGTACAAGTGTCTGCTCCTGTCTCTCCATACCAGTGACACCAAAGAGAATTGAGGGGGGAAAAATCCATTTTCTTCACACAGAACAGGGAAAGAAAAGGGGGGGAAAAAAGAGTAATTTGCAGCCTTGACAGATTTATGTTCCCCCTCCAGAAACTGCCAGACCAGAAGGGCTCTGTGCAGGTGCTCAGTGCCAGGGTTGGCACTCCCAGGGCTGGGGGGAGGAAGGGATGCTCACAGTGGGGTGATTCCCTTGGGAAAAGCCAGGCTGGTGGGAATGTAAGCACTTGCCCAGCCCTGCTCCATCTTTATTAGTTACCCCTCTCTTGAGCCACCCACTCTCAGTTATGTGCCTCTGAGACTGCTGAGCAGCAGCAAGGGGCTGAGCAGAGAGACCCAGAAACAAGCAGAGAGAACAAAAATAGCAGAATGTCCCCCAAAATGGGCAGGAGGACCTTTAAATTAGCTGAAATGCCCCAAAGTGAGCAGACAGACCCCACAATGAGCCTCTCCCTGGTGTAGAGCCCTGATTTAAGCACTGGGGCCATGCAGAATGTGCCAGGAATGGGTACACCCAGAAAAGGAGCCCAAACAAATACAGAAATAACACTTCCTCCTTTTTTTTTTTTTCCAGCCTCAAGCTGAGGCTGGGGGGGGTTAGATTGGACGTTAGGAAAAAGTTTTTCATGGAGAGAGTGGTCAGGGACTGGAATGAGCTGCCCAGGGAGGTGGTGGAGTCCCCAAGCCTGGCTGTGTTTCAGGGTGGTTTGGATGTGGTGCTTGGGGATGTGGTTTAAGGGTGAACTTTGTAGAGCAGGGTTCTAGGTTGGACTTGGTGATCCGAGGGGCTTTGCCAACCTGCATGTTGCTGTGAGTCTGAAATCCCAGGGAGGGCAGAAAGGATTTGGGCATCCCCATCCTAGCCCCCATCCTCCTTCATGGGCTACAGCGCCCCAGACTGGGACCAGCCCAGCCCAACCTGGGCGAGCGGCCCCCCCGAGGGCATCTCTCGTAGCAAGTGGGCACTGATGGATGCCGGCGGCGGGTCCGAGGCTGTCTGCTCACCGCCCTGCCCTCTGCCCAGTCTGGCACCGCGGGGCTCGCTGGCTGCCCACCGCCCTGCTCTGCCTGGCACCGCGGGGCTCGCTGGCTATCCACCGCCGTGCCCCCTGCCCAGCCTGGCACCGCAGGGCTCTCTGGCTATCCACCGCCCTGCCCTCTGCCCAACCTGGCACCGCAGGGCTCGCTGCCTGCCCACCGACCTGCCCCCTGCCCAGCCTGGCACCGCAGGGCTCTCTGGCTATCCCCCGCCCTGCCCCCTGCCCAGCCTGGCACCGCGGGGCTCTCTGGCTATCCACCGCCCTGCCCCCTGCCCAGCCTGGCACCGCGGGGCTCGCTGGCTATCCCCCGCCCTGCCCCCTGCTCTGCCTGGCACCGCGGGGCTCGCTGGCTGCCCACCGCCCTGCCCCCTGCTCTACCTGGCACCGCGGGGCTCGCTGGCTACCCACCGCCCTGCCCCCTGCTCTGCCTGGCACCGCGGGGCTCGCTGGCTATCCACCGCCCTGCCCCCTGCTCTGCCTGGCACCGCGGGGCTCGCTGGCTGCCCGTCTGCCGCCCCGGGAAGCGCTCTGGCGCCGGCGCTATCAGCGCGGCTGCGAGCCAGACCTGCCAGAGCATTAGTGCCATCCCAGGAGCCCTCTGTCTATTTTTAATCCCACTAAAAAGCAGGCAATTTGTCACTGGAGTCTCCATCCTGGGCTCCTGCTTACCCAGACGGGAAGCGAGCAGCACCTCTGGCACCGTTCCCTGCCTGAGCAGCGCACAGGGTTGGGCTGCAGGAGATGCTTCGCTGGGCAGGGACTGCAGCAGCAGGATGGCCACAGTCCGTGGGGCTGGGGTTGAAGCCTGGGAGCAGGAGTGGACCCTGTCCTATTCCTTATTCCTTATTCCATATTCCTTATTCCTTATTCCTTATGCCTTATGCCTTATGCCTTGTGCCTTGTGCCTTATTCCATATTCTGTATTCCTTATTCCTTATGCCTTATGCCTTATGACTTTGTCAGTGCCATGGACAGAGGAATCAGTGCACCCTCAGCAAGTTTGCAGATGGCACCAAGCTGTGTGGCACAGTCGACTTGCTAGAGGACAGGGATCCATCCAGAGGGACCTGGACAGGCTGCAGAGCTGAGCCCAGGCCAACCTCATGANCCTGGAGGTGTTCAAGGCCAGGTTGGATGAGACCTTGAGTGACCTGTGCTAGTGGGAGGTGTCCCTGCCTGTGGCAGGGGGTTGGAACTAGATGATCCTTGAGGTCTCCTTCCAACCTTACCATTCTATGATTCTGTGACTTATTCCTTACTCCATATTCCTTATGCCTTATTCCTTATGCATTATTCCTTATGCCTTATTCCTTATTCTTTATGCCTCATTCCTTATACCTTATTCCTTATTCTTCCTGCCTTCTTCCTTATTCTTATGCCTTATTCTTCATTTCTTATGCCTTATTCTTTATTCCTTATTCCCACATTCCTTTATCCCTTATTCTCATTTCTTATTCCTTATGAATTTCCTTGCTCCTCCACCTTTCCATCTGACCACAGTCTGGGGAGGGGGGGGCAAGCAGTAGTGTCATAGGACCAGAGTATCCCAGGCTGCTTTGGGTTCAAAGAGACCTTTCCAGGTCATCCATTCCAACCCCCCTGCTGTCAGCAGGGACATCTGCAAGCCGAGCAGGTTGCTCAGAGCCCCATCCAACCTGCTCAGCAAAGTTTCCAGCCATGGAGCATCCCTGAATTTCCCTGGATTGCTGTATTTTTTTTTTCCTCTTCCTCTTTCTAAAGCTGCCAGAAGCTTGGGAGGGGGTGAGGGGTGGCAAATCCTTTTTCCCATTGCTCTGCCCCCAGCCAATCTCAGAGATGCAGTGTGGCCCCCTCAAAAGCTGCTGCTCTTTGCCACAACCCTGGATGCACTTCAGCTGCTGGCAGGTAGTTTCCTCCCTATTTAACGTGGGGGATTATTGTTTGGGGTTTTTTTTTGGGGGGGGGGGGGGAGCCCAACTCACATCTTTAAGCCTCATGGCATCACCCAAGTCTCCCTCCCTGCCCCATTCCCATATAGGTTCTTTGCCTCCCAGTAGGATCCAACAGCTCTGGGAAGCTACAAATTGGAACCCTCTGGATTGACAATCAACCTTCTCCCCAAAATGGCAAATTCAGTCTGATTCCAGTGCAGGTGAGGGCCTGGTGTCCTGCTCTCCAGGAGGAATGTTGAACCTCCTGGTGGATGGATTGGAGGTTTTTCAGTGGCTTTTAATGCTAATAGATTTTTGTAACGACCCAGCTTTGTTACTGGAAACAATGTGGGCAGGCAAAGTGGCCTCAAGGCTTGTTAAAAGCTTTTTCCCAGCCACTTTGACTCCTTTCTCTCTGTGCCAGTGCTTTATCTGGAGATGTCAGAGGGTCTGGGCAGCGGATGGGGAGGAAAAGAAATCCTGACCCAGCCCAGTAAAACCACAGCTTCAGCAGAGTGTGATGCACTGGTGAAGATATTTGTCACCAAGAGGTAGGTAAATGTTTGGGTGGCACTGGGACAGGATGGGCACATCCCCCAGGGGCAGCTTTTGGACTCTGCCCTTGCCAGCCACTGTGGAAAAGACTCTACTGAAGGAGGCACTTCCCACTTGTCCCAGTCCTGGGTGATACTTTTGGCAGGGGATATTTGTGTCTCTCTCAGTGAGCAAACTGCAGGGCTCAGACTGAATCAGTGTTTCAGATGTGGGCACAGCAATGTGCCCTTGTGGCCAAGAAGGCCAATGGGATCCTAGGGTGCAGTAAGAGGAGTGTGGCCAGCAGAGCAAGGGTGGTTCTCCTCCCTTCTACTCTGCTCTGGTGAGACCTCACCTGGAATATTGCATCCAGTTCTGGGCTCCCCAGTTCAGGAGGGACAGGGATCTGCTGGAGAGAGTCCAGTGGAGGCTACAAGGATGCTGAGGGGACTGGAGCANGCCCTCCAGCCACCCCTGAGGGATGCTCCACCCTTCAGCATGCTCAGACCCTCCTCATCCTTGTGGTGGAGAGGGGAAGAGGACAGTCAAGGGCAGCACTGCAAAGCAGAGCAATAGCCAAAATGCTGGAAACTGGTGGTGGGAACAGAAAACAGAGGCTGAAAATTCAGGCAAGGGCCAAGGCAGAGTCCTGGAGAGCAGCAAGGATGGGGGTGGCAGAATTCCCTGCTTGGAATTCCCTCACTTCTCCATGACTTAGGTGAGCTTCTGGCTCTGGGTTTGGGCACAGAGATGAAAGAAACACCTCCTCAGATGCTTTGAATCACCTACATGGGATTATTTTTCTGGGCTTTTTGGCCAAAACTGCTTGAGCTTGGCCTTGAACTGGTGTGCCATTTCCCTCTGTCAGCCCAAAACTGCTCTTTTTTTTCATCAAAATAAGAATAGCAGCTGGGCAAGAGCTGTTCTTTTCCAGCACTGGAACCAAAGCAGCTTTACTGGCACCCCAAACACCTCTTCTGTGGCCCTGCCAGCACTGCAGACTGGCAGCAAGATGCAGGCAGTGCTCTCTGGGGACATCTACATCTGGCTGGGGACACTCAGTAGCAGAAGGGGAGCCTGGAGAGAAAAGTGAAGCACCCAGACTCTTCCCATCACCACTTCTCTCCCCAATCCATCCCTTTAGTGCTTCTGACACCTTCTTTGGAGCCTAATCAAGGATGTGGTAGAGTCACACAACCTTTGGGCTGTCCCAAGTTGTCCAAAGCCTGCTCCAAGCCTGACCAGCACAGAAATAATATTAAATTATTTCCCCACCATTTCTGGCATTTGTTGGTTGAGAATCTTAGCTCACACTCACACAGCTCCTGATCTTATCCACCCTGGGAGCAAAGCATGAAGGCATCAGCCTTTCTGGGCTGCACACCTATGGGATGTCAGTATCTTAAGGGGCCTATAAGAAAGCTGGAGAGGGACTTTTTAGGCTGTCAGAGAGTGACAGGAGTGGGGGGGGGAACAGAACAAAGCTAGAAATGGGTAGATTCAGCCTGGATGTTAGGAAGAAATTGTTCAGCATAAGGGTGGTGAGAGCCTGGAAGGGATTACCCAGGGAGGTGGTGGAAGCCTCATCCCTGGAGGTGTTTAAGACCAGGCTGGATGAGGCTGTGGCCAGCCTGATCTAGTGTGAGGTGCCCCTGGGCATGGCAGGGGGGTTGGAGCTGGATGATCCTTGTGGTCCTTCCCAACTCTGACTGATTCTATGATTCTCTAATTCTGTGATTCTATGGTTCTGTGATTCTGTGATTCTGTAATTCTATGACTCTATGATTCTGTGATTCTATGATTCTGTGACTCTGTGATTCTGTGATTCTGTGATTCTGTGATTCTATAATTCTATGATTCTGTAATTCTGTGATTCTATGATTCTATGATTCTGTGATTCTGTGATTCTGTGATTCTGATTCTGTGATTCTGTGATTCTATGATTCTATGACTCTGATTCTGTGACTCTATGATTCTGTGATTCTGTGATTCTATGATTCTGTGATTCTGTGATTCTGTGATTCT
>WBNM01034073.1:17435-41438 GCA_013399055.1 Ramphastos sulfuratus
TCAAGAGGGACATAGAACTGCTGGAGAGAGTGCAGCACAGAGCCACAAAGATGCTGAAGGGAATGGAACAGCTCTGTTAGGAGGAGAGTCTGAGGGAGCTGGGGCTGTGCTGCTGGGAGAAGAGGAGACTGAGAGGTGACCTCAGCAATGGTTCTAAAGATGTGCAGGTGAGTGCCAGGAGGCTGGAGCCAGGCTCTGCTGGGTGATGCCCAATGACAGGGCAAGGGGCAATGGTGGAAGCTGAGGCAGAGGAAGTTGCATTTAAACATGAGGAGGAAATTTTTTCCTGTGAGAGTGACAGAACCCTGGCACAGGCTGCCCAGGGGGGCTGTGGAGTCTCCCTCTCTGGAGATATTCAAACCCTGCCTGGATGTGTTCCTGTGTGATCTGCTCTGGGTGATGCTGCTCTGGCAGGGGTTGGACTGGCTGAGCTTTGGAGGTCCCTTCCAGCCCCTGACATTCTGTGATTTTGTGATTCTAACATCCAGCCTAAACCTGCCCTGGCACAGCTTGAGGCTGTGTCTTCTTGTTCTATCTCTGGTTGCCTGAGAGAAGAGACTAACCCCACCTGGCTACAACCTCCCTTCAGGTAGCTGCAGACAGTAATGTTGGGAGGGCTTTTGCTTCAAATACCTTGAAAACAAGAGGGGAAAACAAACCTTCCACCCCCTCAGCTGATGGGAAAGGGTCTGGTGGAGCAATTGGTGGCTCCACACTAGCTGCAGCCATCAGCAGGCACAAAACACCTATGTCACAGCTCAGGAGAAGCTCCAGGATCAGGCTGCACACAAAAACCCATCTGGGAAAGTAAACCCACCAAGATGCCCCTGGTTGCAGGAGGTCGTGGCACCAGCAGGCATGGGCTGTAGGGATGGGGAAAGAGGATGATGAGGCAGTGCTGGGGGGTTCCTTGCACCATCCCAACCCCAGCCCTGCATCCTCACCTCTGAGATCAACTTCACTCTGAATGCTTGGATCCAGACACTCTCACAGCAGCACTCAGGGAAGTGCTTCGCTTGCACAAGCAGCAGTCCTGCTGGGAAGAGGCTGGGAAGAGCTTCTGAGACGTGCACAAGCAGCAGTCCTGCTGGGAAGAGGCTGGGAAGAGCTTCTGAGACGTGCACAGGCAGCAGTCCTGTTGGGAAGGGGCTGGGAAGAGCTTCTGAGACGTTTGGGTGCTTGCAAAGGTGCTGCAGCTGTGCCTGTCCCGTATTTCGCCTGGCTCAGCAGCAAGGAAATCCTCTCACTGCTGGGCTTCTACTGCCATCTCCAGCTGCCCTCCCGCTAAGGCAGCTACCAGAGAGGGAAATAATCTCGAAGCACAGGAGAGAGGGACCCAAACACCCTGGCTGAGCTGTAGTGGGACCCTCCAGCTCTCCCTCCAGCCCCAGGAATGACCAAGGTGAGGTCTCCCCAGCCCTGACCTTCTCCCAGCACCCATCCCTGTACCAGGTATGGCAGTGCCCCAGCAGAATCATCAGCCACAGAATCACAGACTGGCTTGAGTTGGAAGAGACCTCCAAGATCAGCTAGTTCCAGTCCCCCACTAGCCCAGGTTGCTCAAAACCTCATCCAGCCTGGGCTTGAACAACTCCAGAGATGAGGCATCCACAACAACTCCAGAGATGAGGCATCCACAACAACTCCAGAGATGAGGCATCCACAACACCTCTGGACAGCCCATTCCAGTGTCTCACCGCCCTCAAAGAACATCTTCCTAGAGTCCAATCTAAATCTACCCTGCTCTAGTTCAAGCCATTGCCTCCTGTCCCCTCACCACAGGCCCTCTCCAGCTTTCCTGTAGCCCCCCTCAGGTACTGGAAGGCTGCTCCAAGGTCTCCCTGGAGCCTTCTCCATGCTGAACAGACCCAACTCCCTCTGCCTGTCCCTGCAGAAGAGGTGCTCCAGCTCTCTGCTCACCTTTGTGGCCTTCCTCTGGACCAACAGGTCCATGTCCTTCTTGTGCTGGGGTCTCAGAGCTGGAAGCAGTGCTGGAGGTGGTGTCTGAGCAGAGCAGAGCAGAGCAGAGCAGAGCAGAGGAAAATCCTCCTGCTCATCCTGCTGGCCACACTTCTGATGCAGCCCAGGACATGGTTGGCTTTTGGGGCAAACCTTAACCAGTGTCACCCTCCCTTGAAGGACAGGAGCAATGTGATTGAGCTGGAGGNCAGCATTGCTGCCCTTCTCTGGACACCTTCCAGCACCTCGGTGCTTAGGCACTGATGGTGAAGCTTTAGCACCCAGCTGAGCAGTTTGGGAGGCAGCCTGGGGGGCAAGCAGGCACCTTTCTGCCCCACTAGCTCCAGCCAAGAGGCAGAGAGCTTTGCAGGCAGCAGAGCATAAGAGGGAGGTCAGGCCTGGAGAAGGGTGAGCACAGCTCAAAAGCTGGATGGACCTAGCACAGAGGGTTAAATCACTTCCAATGTCCCCACCCGGGGGGGCAGCTCCTGCCCCCTGGCCCTGCAGAGCACCCCAGGCTGAGCAGCCCCCAACAGCAATGCCCTGCACGAGATCTCCCTCAGCTTGGCTCTGAGCATCCCTCAGGAAAGCTCTCACACCTCTGCAGAAGCTCCCCTGCTCCTTTTGCCACTCGTGGCAGCCAACTGCTGACAAAGAGGGGGACCCCATGGTGCCAGGGGGCAAAGCTGCTCTGCTTGCAGCATCCTGGATCTCTGACAGGAGTTCTCTGCAGACTTTTTCTGGACAGCTGTTTCAGAGATGCACTGCTCAGGGCATGCACAATTTATCCCTCCCTTTCCTCCAGCCCCACAGTGAGGAGCCAGGAGAGCAGAACCTTTCCTTTTGGGGGGCTCCTTTGTTTTCTTTGGGGTCCCTGTGCCCCAGCCTTGGCACTGAGCCTGGCTGAAGGCAGCACCATGCCACTCATCACTGCCATGAACCCTCCCCCATACCCACAGAGAGGGGCTGGGGCACAGGCAGAGGATGGATCCCTTTGCTCTTAGTGTTTCTCTATCTGCTAATTAAATATTGATGACAGTTAAATATTCATAGAACATTTTGGCTCAGAGTTTTTATCTCTCTTCAGGCTTACATCAGGGCTTTGATGTGTTATTTTTCTGGTCACCCAAGGTCCCAGAAGCCTCCAGACTTGTCAACACTCTTTTGAGGGCTTTTTTTTTTTTTTTTTTTTAGTTCGATTTTTGTTTTGTTTTGTTTTTGGTTTTGTTTTTTTTTTGTTTGTTTCCCCACCCATTTCTTTAGTTCTCAGCTTCTTCTTTCTCTTCAGTATCTCTTTTCCAGCATGGAGCATTTGATCTCCCCTCCCAAGGGATGCCAGCTTCAGGAGAGCTGCTCTGTCACCTGCACATCACTGGGAGGGAGAGGGCAGCCAGCAGCAGTGGTGGCAGTGCCAAGAGATGAGGGGACAGGGCTGATTCATAGAATCATAGAATGGTAAGCTTGGAAGGGACCTCAAAGATCATCCAGTTCCAACCCCCTGCCATAGGCAGGGACACCTCCCACTAGCACAGGTCACTCAAGGCCTCATCCAACCTGGCCTTGAACNCAGTTGCTGTCTGGGCTGCACTCACACTGCAGCCTCATCTTGAGCTTTTCATCACCCCAGACCCCCAGGGCCTGTTCCTCAGGGCTGCTCTCAGCCATTCCCCACCCAGCCTGGAGCTGTGCTTGGGATTGTGCCTACCCAGGTGCAGGACCTCACACTTGGCCCTGTTGAATTTCATGATTTTGAAGTTCAACAAGGATTCCTCTCCACCTTCCTCTTCCAAACTCCTGGGTTTCTCCTTAGCTGATTCCCATGGGACAGGAGGTATCTGAGAGCTCTGTGTTGTCTCCTGATGCCGTGACTGAGATCTGCTGCTCTTGGCATAGCTCCACTGGCCAGAAGCCCCAGGGGGTCCCTCTTGGTGGGGACACCCAGGGAGCACCCTGGACTGTGGGCATCAGGGTGGTGGAGAATCACAGAATCATAGAATGGTCAGGGCTGGAAGGGACCTGAAGGATCATTTAGCTCCACCCCCTCTGGCATAGGCAGGGACACCTCACACTAGATCAGGTTGCTCACAGCCACATTCAGCCTGACCTTAAATGCCTCTACGGGTGAAGCTTTCACCACCTCCCTGGGCAACCTGTGTCAGAAGGAGCACCCAGGCCAGGCTGGGCAGAGCAGCAGTGCCCATTCCATGGGCAGCACTGACATCTTCTGCCTAACACAGGAAAAACATCAGCCCAGCCTTGGAGGGCTGCAGAAAGCCTTCCAGTGCTGCTGTGCCCCAAATCCTGCCAGTGTGCCAAATTACAAATCCTGTCAGCACCTCAGGTCCTGCTCTCCACCTACCCTGCCCAGCCTGGCAGAGCCAGGGCAGCCATCCTGGGCTGTAGCAAGAGCAATGTGGCCACCAGGGCAAGGGAGGGGATTCTGCCCCTGTGCTCTGCTCTCCTCAGACTCCACCTGCAGCCCCCAGCACAGGAAGGACATGGAAGTGTTGGAGTGGGTCCAGAGGAGGCCACAAAGATGCTCAGAGGGCTGCAGCAGCTCTGCTCTGAAGACAGGCTGAGAGAGTTGGGGCTCTGCAGCCTGCAGAAGAGAAGGCTTCCAGGAGACCTTAGAGTAGCCTTCCAGTATCTGAATGGGGCTACAGGAAGGCTGGGGAGGGACTATTGACAAGGTGTTGTAATGCCAGGACAAGGGGCAATGGGTTTGAAGTGGCAGAGGGGAGATTGAAAGTGGATGTTAGGAGGAAGTTGTTTGCAGTGAGGGNTGCCAAAGGTGTCTGATGGGCCAGCACCTCACCTGGCTCATGGTCTGGCCACTGCTATGAGCCCTAGGAGAACCCTGGGGTCCCAAAACAGGCAAGGGCCAGCGGGACACAGTCCTTGCCAGCCCCACACCACCTGGGCTCATCCCCACAGCTGGTGCCAGGTCCGGTGCCGTCACTTTCAGGCTCCCTGCAGCAAGCCCAGCAGCCAGCAGGAGGAAAAGCTTTCCCACGGCCACCCTGGGGAGCATCTGCAGAAGTATTGTAGGAGAAGTTTCAGGAGTGACTCAGCTGAGGGGAGCAGGCAGCTGTGCTGGGGCTCCTACAGCCACACCACTCCCTCGCCTTGCAGCGGTGCCAGGATGAGGAAAATAAGTTGGCATGGTCCCAGAGCAGATAAATTCCTCTTCCATTGGGTGTTTGTTCCTCCCAGGGCAGGTGGCTTCAGAAAATGCTTTTGAAAATGAGCAGTCATTAGGGCCCCCAAACCATTTTGTAGCTGCTGAGAGCCCTGGGGAAAAATATCACAGGGACCCCAAGGCCAGGTCCTGGGGGATTTGAGGTGATGCAGCAGAGCACCTCATGGCCTGAGGTCCTGATACCCATTGCCAGCTGCTGCCACCCTGCCCAACCTGGGTTCTTATGCTTGGAGAAAATCACAGGGTCAGAGGATGTCAGGGGTTGGAAGGGACCCAAAGAGCTCATCCAGTCCAACCCCCCTGCCACAGCAGGACCAGACAATCTCGCTCAGGTCACACAGGAACACATCCAGACAGGTCTTGAAAGTCTCCTGAGCCGGAGACTCCACAGCCTCTCTGGGCAGCCTGTGCCAGGGGTCTGGGATCCTTCCACACGCAAATTAGAAGAGTTTGTCCCCTCCCTCTTGACCCCCAGCCCTCAAATATTTATAAACACTGATTAGATCCCCTCTAAGTCTTCTCTTCTGGGGACCCTTACAGGCAAGAAGTTGCCCCTTGTGTTGAGCTGGAACCTCCTGTGCTGCAGCTTCCATCCATTGCTTCTTGTCCTATCCCAGGCAGCAGTGAGCAGAGCCTGTCCCCTCCCCAGTCCTGACCCCCAGCCCTCAGAGATTTAGAAACATTGATTCAATCCCCTCTCAGTCTTCTCTTCTCCAGACTAAGCAGCCCCAGGTCCCTCAGCCTCTCCTCACCAGGCACTGCTCCAGTCCCCTCAGCATCCTCATAGCCTCTGCTGGACTCTCTCCAGCAGATCCCTGTCCCTCTGAAACTGGAGAGCCCAAAACTGAAAGCAGTACTCATGTTGAAGTCTCACCAGGGCAGAGTAGAGGCAGAGGAGAACCTCCCTGGATCTGCTGGACACTGCTTAATGCCCCCCAGGCTCCCATTGTCCCTCTTGCCCACCAGGGCACATTGCTGCCCATGGATGTTCTCCACCAGCACTCCCAGGTCCCTCTCCACAGGGCTGCTCTCCAGCAGATCACCTCCCAGCCTGTACTGCTGCAGTTTATTATTCCTCCCCAGCTGCAGGACTCTGCACTTGCCCTTGTTGAACCTCCTCTGGTTCCTCTGTGCCCAGCTCAGGTCTCTCTGGATGGCCTCACAGCCTGCAGCTGCATCAGCCAAGCCTCCCAGTTGGGTGCCAGCAGCAAACCTGCTGAGCAGACTCTGTCTGTGCCCTCAGCAATGGCATTGATGAAGATGTTGAACAGCTCCAGACCCAGCACTGATCCCTGGGGGACTCCACTGGTTGCAGCTCTCCAGCTGCACCTGGCACCATTGAGCACCATTCTTTGAACTCTCTCTTGTAACCAATTCCTAACCCCCCTCCCTGCCTGCTCTAACTCCAGAGAGCCCAGCAACTCCCTAGCATGACTTTTTAACCTTATTTTTTGCCCCTAGCTCCTGAGTGCAGAGGATTTTATGAGCATCTTACTTCTTTTTTTGCAGTTTATTCTTCTTCTTTTCCCCCCACCATGAAGTGCTGCTTTTTGCCTCTCAGGTGGCTGGGAATGTGCAGCCTGCAGAAATCAGGGTGCAGATATGGAGGCAAAGAGTTTGTCTTTTAATCAGTTTTCCAGCCAAGGTTAATCCAAGGCAGCCAGGGTCTTGAGGCCAAAGAACATGAGGAATGAGTTAGGCAGCACACAGCAGGGACACATCAGGGGAAAGTTCATCCAGGGACAGTTGAGAGAGGATGAAGCTGCAGGGGACAAAGCACCACAATGGGTACCACAAAGCACCTTTCCTGGAGAGGGACCAGCATGCCAGAGGAAAGGGTCCCCTTGGGCACCCTGAGCCTCTGAAGCACTGCTTTAGGTTGAAAACCTTTCCCTTTGGGGCTGTTTCCCCCCTTATGAGGCACAGGGCATCCTGCATCCCACGTCCTGGCACTGGCAACTGGGAAAGAGGAGCTGGAGCTGCCCCAGCACAGCTGCCAGCCAGGAGCAGGACATGAACTCCAACATCAAGAGAGGCCTCCAAAACCCCAGAGTCCTGCATCACAGCCACTGGTCCTGCTGGGCTCCAGATTCCCACAGCCAGGGAGCATCAATGTAGGCCTTTCCCTGTGCCCAGGTTAAGTGGGTGAGAGTGAGATGGGCTGGTGCCTGGCCATGGGGCTGCAGCTTCTTCCAGCAGTGCCTGCAGCATCTTCACCATTGCTCTAGCATGAGAAATGTGTCTGAAACTGGGGCTGGGCCACGATTTTTTTGGTGCAACCTGATCTAGTCCAAGCTGCTCCAGCTTACTACAGAAGGGTTGGACTAGATGACCTTTGGAGGTCCCTTTGAACCCAGAGAATTCTCTGGTTCTCAGGACCTCACAACATGGCCTTGGGAGAGGAGTCAGCTGGAGAGGGAGCATGGTGGCCTGTCTCCAGCAGCTCTGCTCCTCACCATGCTCTGCAGCCAAGCCCAGAGGCAGAGCTATGAGTGCTGGTAAGGAGCCTGCTGTGAAGCAAGAGAAGGAAGGAAGGAAAAGGATGGACTTCAACCCAGACTGTGTGTGGGGCTGGGGGACTCGTGGGGCCACCCCCGAGCATGATTTGCTCATCACAGAGATGGCTCTGTCCAAGTCCTGAGCCCTTCTCTGTGCCAAACCCAGAGGAGCCTGAAGCAGGAGCAGTGTGGTCAGCAGGATCAGGGCAGTCCTTTTGAGCCTGCACTCAGCACTGCTCAGGCCACACCTTGAGTGTTGTGTCCAGTTCTGGGCCCCTCAATTCAAGAGAGATGTTGAGGTGCTGGAAGGTGCCCAGAGAAGGGCAGCAAGGCTGGGGAGGGGCCTGGAGCACAGCCCTGTGAGGAGAGGCTGAGGGAGCTGGGGGTGTGCAGCCTGCACAAGAGGAGGCTCAGGGCAGACCTCATTGCTCTCTGCAGCTACCTGAAGGGAGGTTGTGGCCAGCTGGGGTTGGGCTCTGCTGCCAGGCACCCAGGGACAGAAGAAGAGGACACAGCCTCAAGCTGTGCCAGGGCAGGTTCAGGCTGGATGTTAGGAGGAAGTTCTTGCTAGAGAGAGTGATTGGCATTGGAATGGGCTGCCCAGGGAGGTGGTGGAGTGCCCATCCCTGGAGGTGTCTAAAATGAGGCTACATGAGGCACTTGGTGCCAGGGTTTAGTCAATTAGAAGGTGTTAGGTGATAGGTGGGACTCGATTATCTGAGAGGTCTTTTCCAACCTGCTTAATTCTGTGATTCTGAGCTGAGGAGCTGGACAGGCTAAGGAGCAGTTTCTCCTCTCCCAAGCTCCTGAATTGCTGCAGGAGAATCTGGTTGTACTTCTGGCTCCTCCCCATGGCCATCCTGGCTCCCATGCCAGGCTGGTACAAACCCAGCAGGGCCTGGCCCGTGTGGGGAAGGGAAGTGGGATGATATCCTTCCTGAGGTGCAGGTGAGCCCCAGAAACTGGGGGATGCTCAGAGGCTGCCAGCCTGGGCTGAAAATCCTCTGTTCTCCAAAATCCCCCATCTGCAGGGTCTGCTCCCCCAGCGGGGCAAATCCAGGGCCAGGGCTCAGGATCAGAGGAATGTGGAAGTGTCAGGAATGTCATGGCTGGAATTCCCCTGCCTGACGTATCCCAGTGTTTCTCCTGGGTTTCCCAGTCTTTAAGAGGGTTTTTTCCCAGCTCAGTAAAGCCTCTTTTATTTCCCTGGTGCTTCTATTTCATTTTCTTTTCACAGGGAACATTTTCTACCCTCGGGAGGTCACCTTTACCTCATCTGCCTCAAGCTCCTCAGTAAGAAGGAGGACAAGAGGGAAACAAGAGGGAAAGGAGAGATCCCAGAAGGAAAAAGCAAGCCAGGCAGCTGCACTGGAGCAGGACCAGGGGCATCTGCTTTCCTCTACTCCCCAGGGTATCCCAGGGGAGTGATGAAATGGGAGCCGGGGTGATGAGAAGTGCCTCTGCTCCACCAGCAGGAAACACGAATCCATGAATCCCTTCCTTGTCCACAGCCACCAGCCCCGTGGCATCACATAACCACCAGCCCTGGGAGTAGAGGAATTGAGGCTGATTTCTGGGAAATGGCTTTGGAGCAGAGCAAACAGCATGACTCCTGCAGTGCTGCTGTGGAGCTGACTCTCTCTTTCCTGTCACAGCAGCTTGCTGCCTGGCCCAGCACCCCTTGCCCTCCCCAGCTGAGCCTCCACGGTGGGGCTGCAACCCAGGATGTGAGAGGGTGACCTTGGCATCCCCAGCCCCATGCAGCAGGACCTGGCCGCTGGGGATGTGCATCTGCACCCCACACTGTTTCCCACCAGCTGCCAGCTGCTGGCAGCTGGAATGTGCCTGAGGATTTGCCAGGGCTGGGGGGGGAGAGGGAGCTTTTTGGACAGCTGCTGTCAGGCACATTCTGCTGGGGAAGCCCCAGACTGGCCTCTGCCTTTCCCAGCTCAACACAGCTAACAACATGAGAGTTTGCCTCAGTGCTGGGGGAGGGAAACGAGACCACCTGGCCCCAAGGGGCCCTGGGCACCCCAAAATCCAGCAAAGAGCTGTGTACATCACTTGGTGCAACCAAACAGAAGCTATTTTTCTATGGCTTTTTTTTTAGGAGCTGGGTGGGTATTTGACTGTTTGCTCCCTGGGCTAGGATGCAAAGTGATTAGGAGCAGAACTTTGCAGTGCAGAAGGAGGGCATGGCCCGATGGGAGTGAGTGTGTGTGGGTGTGTGTGTGTGTGTGTGTGTGTGTGTGTGCTGGGCACCCTCTAGGGTGCTGCCCCAGGCCCTGACTCCATCCAGGGGAGACGCCCACCTTGGTGCTCCTGCCACAGGGCACACAGCCAGTCTGGGGGATGGGAGTGTGGAAACAGGAGCTCAGGAAAACTCTCAAACCCATCAGGGGCCAAAAGTGCAGCCCAGGATCACGGTTTTGGTTTTTCTTCCCTTCCCAGGGCTGTGCTGGCAGGGGATAAGCATTGCTCATCCTCTGTGATTTGGGACGTGGCAAGGGACCAGGTCCTCTCCCCCTGCCCACGCAGCTGCTGGCCCCGGGGGAAGGCAGCTCTGCCATAAAAGCCACCCCTCAGCCCGGACCCCGGCAGACGGCAGCTGTGCCCCGGCGAGCAGCAGCCCTCCTGCGGACACAGCATGGCGAGGGCGGCAGAGCTGCTTTGTGCCTTCCTCTTCCTCATGGCGGCGCTGCACTGCCACAGCCTGGCTCAGAGTGAGCACTGCCACTCTCCGTGCCCCCTGGGCTAGGGAGCGAGGAGAGCTCTCTGCGGTGTGCCGGGGGGCTTCCCGCAAAAAGCCCGCAGCGGGAGGGCCGGGGTGGGAGATGGGCATCTCCAGGCTAAGAGCAGCTCGTCTTGTGCCCGCAGGAGCGCCAGCCGTGCCCACCAAATGCTGCTTCAACTTCCACACCCGAAGGATCAAGAGGGACAACATCGTTGCCTGCTACCCCACCAGCCCTGAGTGCTCGCACCCAGCCGTGATGTGAGTACCCTAAACCCAGCCCCGGGGTTGGCTAAAGCCCCTCTAGACCCTGCCAGCCTCTGTGCCTTGCTTCGATGGGTCCGGTCCTGATCCTTTGTTTCTCCTAAGCCCCTCAGAAACTCAGCCCCGGGGGTCTCCATCTTCCCTGCTGATTCTGTCTTCTCTCTGCCCCAGCTTCAAGGTGAGAAATGGGAAGGAGATCTGCACCCAGGCGAGCAGGCCCTGGGTGAAGAGGTACCAGCAGAGCTTCCAGGTCAGCTCCTTCTCCATCCCCAGCTAGCCAGGAGGCTGGGGGCGCCGCAGGGAGTCTCCTCCACGGGAGATGGGACATTGGAGGCAGCCCCTTTGCAGAGGATTCACACCTGGGCATAGCACCCCAACATGCTGTGACAACCCTCACCACCTGCTCAAAGGCAAAGGGCCTTTGCCACCCCTGGCACCCCGCTGGGACAGGACGTGCCAACCATGCAGGGCACTGGGGTTCAGTCTTGCTGCCATCCCCTGTGCTCTCGGCCCTGCTCTGCAGGCAGGCAGCTGCCTGTACCCCTCACAGGCAACAGCAGTGTGCCAGCAAGGCTGTGCCCACCATCCTGGCAGCAGCAGAGGGGAACAAGGGGGCACCTCCACCCCTAGCTTTTTGTGCAACACGCCGAAGGGAATTAAACATGAGCTCACTCAGGTGTGCAAACAGCTGTGGCAGTGTCTTGGGATGGGCAACCTCTGCTTTCCTACCTGATGGCAGTGAGGAGCCAGGAAGAGCTGAAGCCTCAACTATGTGTCTGTGAGGGCATCTGGGGCGGTGTGGGGCCAAGCTGTGCCCATGTGGGCACTCACTGAGAGGGGAAAGAGGCAGGCACAAGCTGTGAGGAGAGGGCTCCTCATCAGCTGTCCTAACTCATGGAGACCCCTGTCCCAAAATCCATCAGAGCTGCCCCTCAGCACCTGGTTAGGCCCCACTGGCAGCTCATGCTGCTGGGATGCCATGAGGAGATGTGATGGGCACTGCCACTGTGAGAGGCACCGTGACAGGCAGCCAGCAACGGATCTCAGGGTGGGCTGGGCCAAGCCTCTGGGCCAAGCCTCTCCACCATCAAGCTCACCTGGGTGTAGAATCACCAGGAGTGGATCACAGCAGAGCTGACAGCGGGTGGGTTTGGGAAATAAAGTAGCCCAGGGCTTTGGCAAGAGCAAGCATCATCCTGGGGGGAGGGGGGTGCCCAAAATAGCTGCCACCCCTGGCAGTCACTGGCAGCACAGAGCTGCCAGCTGCCTACCACACTTCCTAGCAGCCCTCAGGTACCACAGGGGCCAGGGAGGCTGGCAGAAGGAATTTCATTTCACCAGTTGCTCTTTATCAGTATCTCCAGGTCGTTCTTTCCCCAGGGAGAGTCCAGAGCTGCCCAAAGCCTGGTCAGAGTATGCCATGCTGGAAGGAGAGGCAGGCAGCTGTTGGTGGCTTTGAGTCAGCTTCTGGCTGCTGGCACTGACTGAGCTCCTGGTTGGCCACTAAGGTGTTCTCTTTGGCCCTGCTCACCCTGCTGCTGGTGGCTGTCTGGGCTGGAAGCCAAGAAGCCTCCAGTAAGCCTTTTCCCATGACTGCCCCACCGTGATCCCTTGAGCCTCCACTGCCATGATCTTAGGAGCTAGGAGAGGGAGAAAAGAGCTTCAGCTCCTGCTTCTGTCATGGATCTGGGGAACCAGGGTGCACTGCCAGCTGCCCAAGCCTAGGGATGTCCCATTTCTGTTCAAAAGGAGCAAATGTAGGCTTGGGAATGGCTTCAGCCCCAGCACCCCCAGTGGCTCAGTAGCAACTCTCCGTGGCAGGGAAGTTGGTTGCTGCTACCCTGGGGCAAAGCAGTAATGCCAGGGATGTGAGAGGAGACCCTTCATAGTGAGGAGGGAGCAGAAGAGTCCCTAGGGCAGCATCCACAGCCCTTGGGGTACCACCCACACCCCTGGAGTAGTGCCAATACCCCTTGAGGCAGCACCCACACCCCTCACGCCTCCTCTCAACCTGCATCTCCTATGGCACCTGACGTTGCAAGATGTTCATCCAGCAGAAAAGTCCTGTCCTCCTCATCAAAACTTAGACCCAGTACTTCTGAACTGCTCCCACAAGGCTGTGGAGTGAGCAATCCCAGCCTCCACCCAGCCTTCTCCCTGGCACCTTGCTCCTAACCCTCTCCTGCATCAGGGCTCCAGCAGGGACTTCACAGAGACAGCCAAAGGGGTTGACAGCACAAACACTTTATTTAGCCATCCAACCTGACTCCTGTTAAAGAATGAACAGGCTACATTGACCCAGTTTAAATAATTTTAGTTTAAATTAACATTTTTATATAGTTCAACTTTTTTTTTTTAAGGTATTTTCCCTTAAAAAAAATTAATATTAAAAAAAAAATTAAAAAAAATTAAAATTAAAATAATTTAACTTAAATTAAGTTAAATAGAATCCATGTTCCCGTGGCAGAAGGCTGAGGTTGCAGCTCTCTCTTGCGTGCCGGGGGCTGGGAGCCGAGCAGCTGAGGTTGCGTCGCGGCCGCGGTGGGAGGCAGCAGGGAGAGGTCAGTTCTGCAGGGACTGGAAGCGCCTCAGATGCTCCTGCACCCAGGGCTGCTGGGGGTCTGCACACAGATTCTTCTTCTTCTTGGTGACCAAGCTGCCAGGAGAAAACTCGTGTTGAGTTGCTTGGCCAGGGCAGCACCTCGAAGGTCCCCGGCTGGGTGCCCACCTCTCTCCTGTCGCCCCCCTCCAGAGCCCTCCATCAGCGCTGGGTACTTACATCACCCCCGGCTGGGCGCAGTTGCTGCTGGTGGTGTAGGCGGAGAGGATGAGGCTGGCTGGGATGCGGCGTGGATGGTAGGTGAAGCAGCAGGTGGTGGGGACGCCGTCTGTCAGGACAGAAGGAGGACAAAGAGCCGCGGTGAGACTCCAGGCTACAGCACAGGCTCTGGCCCCGCCAGCGCTTGCACATCCCCCACCCTGCAGTGGCCCCCAGGACAGGCCTGGCTGCGAGCCTGTTTCTCAGTACTGGTGGTGGTCTCCTGCTCCCAAGCCTCCCCACAGGCACCAGGGTCTCCGGGTTGACGGTGCCCGGCTGCCCCTTCCCGTGGAACAGACGGCACAGCCAGCCCCGGGGAGGATGCAGCAGCGATGCTGGACTCACCAAGGTGGGCTTCAGACAGGGAGCAGGAGACAACGAGGAGCAGAGCAACCAGAGCAGCTGACAGGACCTTCATGGTGCTGCGGGGAGTCGAGCGATCTGCAAGCAGGGCTGGAGCTGGGAGGTGCAGGTCTCTCCTCTGGGCGATGCTGGGCCCTGAGGCAGTGCCGTCCTTTTATCCCCAGCCGCTGGGTGGGCACCGGGTTTCAGGGAAGCCAGATGAGCAAATCCTACCAGGGAAATTATGTCAGGGTGGCCCAGATCTGCTGAGCTGGAGAAAGGAAGGAAACCACAGCAGGGGAAGTGCTGGCCACAGGCCTGTCACTTTCAGATTCCATTTGGGTGCCCGTCAGGGACTGGTCACAGCCCAAAGCCCAACACCACCTGTGCCACTGCTGTAGTGGCTCCATCTGCCACCAGCCAGGTTGTGGCACCCAGCACTGTGCCCAAAGCCCCCAAGCAGGCAGCCACTGGGCAGCACCAGCAAGCTCCAGGCAGGGATTTGCTTTGCAACAGCCCCAGCAGTATCTCTGCCTCAGGGGCAAACCTCCCATGCTGCAAACCTTGGCAAGGCCTGGAGAGCTCCAGGAGCCTCACTCCCTGCATGCCCTTTGCCAGCTGCTGTACCATGGCTGCTGCTGCCCTGCAAACCTTGGCAGGCCCTGCAGAGCTCCAGGAAAGGGCTCAGTGAGCAGCCCTGGTCCAGCAGAGCCAGGGGCAGAGATGCCAAAGCCAAACGGCGACACAAGAACCTTTTGGGGTTTTGGTTTTGCCTTTTGCCCAGGGGTGGGGCTGAAGAACCTCTGCCCAGAACTCACCATCCAGGAGCTCCAGGGTGACTGTGCCATCCACATACTCCCACCAGTGCTTCCCATCCGTGGACACTGGGATCTCCCAGTGGGACTACTTGCAGGCCAGGTGGATGCAGATGCAGGCCACCACCGCGGGGGTGTACTGCAGGCTGAAGGTGGTCATGTGCAGGCTGATGGCAGCCAGCAGGGTAGGGGCAGAGAGAGAAACAGGAAGCATTTCCCATGGCATGGGCACCTCCAACCACTGCTGCAGAAAGCCACTGCCAGGAGCCAAGTCCCAGCTGATCCCCAGTTTGGTCACAAACAACACTCCATGCTCTGCTCCAGTGGGGATACAGAACCAAGTCCCTGTACTGCACACACAACCATCTCCAGTGGGAGCATTGATGCTTGGATGGACATCTGGGAAAAGAAAGGATCATGCAGTAACAAGATTGTATTGACCTTGAGGTCACTGCGGCTCTCACATTTGTCCCTTTGTGCTGGTGACATGGCCAAAAGCAGTATTCTCATGGAGCCATAGAATGGTTTGGTTTGGAAAGGACCTCCAAAGCTCATCTAGTCCAACTTCCATGCTGGAAATGTTACAGAGACAGTGAGGACTGGATGGCCTGTAAGGGAAGTCCTTCTGCCCCTGCACTCAGCACTGCTCAGGCCACACCTTGAGCATTGTGCCCAGTTCTGGGCCCCTCAGTTTAAGAGAGATGTTGAGGTGCTGGAAGGTGCCCAGAGAAGGGCAGCAAGGCTGGTGAGGGGCCTGGAGCACAGCCCTGTGAGGAGAGGCTGAGGGAGCTGGGGGTGTGCAGCCTGCACAAGAGGAGGCTCAGGGCAGAGCTCATTGCTCTCTGCAGCTACCTGAAGGGAGGTTGTGGTCAGCTGGGGTTGGGCTCTGCTGCCAGGCACCCAGGGACAGAAGAAGAGGACACAGCCTCAAGCTGTGCCAGGGCAGGGTCAGGTTGGATGTTAGGCAGAAGTTCTTCCCAGCAAGAGTGATTGGCATTGGAATGGGCTGCCCAGGGAGATGGTGGAGTCCCCATCCCTGGAGGTGTTTAAAAGGAGGCTGAGTGAGGCACTTAGTGCCAGGGTTTAGTTAATTAGAAGGTGTTGGGTGATAGGTTGGACTTGATGATCCTGGAGGTCTTTCCCACCCTGGTTAATTCTGTGATTCTGTGACTGGATTGTGTTCCCTGCTCCAGGGCTGGAGCAGAGGGCTCAGGCTGCATCCTGGCCTGCCACCCTCCCTATTTCCCTAGTGCACCTCTCCAAGGATATTAGGTTTGGATGCAGCCTGCAGCAAAAATATCCATGTCAGGGGAGAGGGTATTAGAAGTGGGAGCTGGAGGGAGGAAAGGATTCTTCTGATGCCCACAGATCAGCTCATGGCATCCTTGCAGATGTCAAGGAGACTGTAAGGTACTCCTCAGGAGATTCCAATTGGACTGCAGAAGAAAGTGTTTCCCCATGAGGACAGTTGGAGATTGGAATCATCCCCCAAGGGCAGCAGTGGATTCCCCTACATGAGACAGTTTGAAGGCTCAGCCTCACAGGGTGCTGGCCCAGCTCACTGCAACTCCACTGTTACCTTGGGGACTCTTCCAGCCCAGCATTCTGTGATTCTGTGGCTGTAGCCTGGCTGAACAGGAGCATCTGCAATCCCAGAGGGTAATTCCCAAACCAGTGAACACCCAGGAAGAAGGAGCTGCCATGGGTGGAAGCTGAGGTATAGGAAGTTTCACTTAAACGTGAGGAGGAAATTTTTCTCTATGAGGGTGACAGAAGACTGGAACAGGCTGCCCAGGGAGGTTGTGGAGTCTCCCTCTCTGGAGATAGTCAAGAGCTGCCTGGATGTGTTCCTGTGTGATCTGCTCTGGCTGCTCCTGCTCTGGCAGGGGGGTTGGCCTGGCTGAGCTTTGGAGGTCCCTTCCAGCCCCTGACATTCCGTGATTCTGTGATTCTGTGAACTTGCTCCTTCCTCCTTTTTCTTCTCTTTCTCTGGCCTTGCCCTGATGCTGCCCCATGCTGACACACAAGGTTTGCCTGGCTCTAAGCTGCTGTGCAAAGCCCCAGCCTCCTATTGCCTCCTCATTGCTCAGGCATGACTAATTCCTGCTGCCCTGCTTCAAGGGAAAAGCCTCACTCACTGAGATGCTGAGCAATGGCTGTGTCTCTCCTCCCATCCCCACCACACAGCAGGGTGATGCTCCCCATCTCATGAAGGGATAAACCTGAGATGCTGAGCAATGGCTGTGCCTCTCCTCTCATCCCCACCACACAGCAGGGTGATGCTCTCCATCCCATGAAGGGATAAACCTGAGATGCTGAGCAATGGCTGTGTCTCTCCTCTCATCCCCACCACACAGCAGGGTGATGCTCTCCATCCCATGAAGGGATAAACCTGAGATGCTGAGCAATGGCTGTGTCTCTCCTCCCATCCCCAGCACACAGCAGGGTGATGCTCTCCATCTCATGAAGGGATAAACCTGAGATGCTAAGCAATGGCTGTGTCTCTCCTCCCATCCCCAGCACACAGCAGGGTGATGCTCCCCATCTCACGAAGGGATAAACCCCTCTGTAGTGCTGTGGCCTTCTGTGCCAGCCTCACCAGTACAGAGTACAGGGGCACCATCACTTCCCTACCCCTGTTGGCCATACCATTGCTAATCCAGCCCAGGGTGCTGGTGGTCTTCTTGGCCATCTGGGCACACACTGGCTCATGCTCACACCATGGATCCAGCCTGGCCAGATCCCTCTGCAGAGCCTTCCTGCTCTCCAGTACACCTCAGTTTAGTGTCACCTGCAGAGTGATGAGGATGTCTCAATTCCCTCATCCAGACCATCGATAAAGATACTAAAGTGGCCACAGTACTTAGCCCCAGAGAACACCACTGGTGACCATCTGCCAGCTGGATTTAACTCCATTCCCCACCACTCTTTGAGCTCAACCATCTAGCTAGCTCTTAACCCAGCAAATCATCCACCCTCCAAGCCCTGTGCACCCAGGTTCTCCAGAAGAATGTGGTGGGAAATGGTGTCACAGAATCACAGAATTAAGCAGGTTGGAAAAGACCTCTGAGATCATCAAGTCCAACCTATCATCTATCACCTTCTGATTAACTAAGTCATGGCACTAAGTGCCTCATGCAGCCTCCTCTTAAACACCTCCAGGGATGGGGACTCCACCACCTCCCTGGGCAGTCCATTCCAATGCCAATCACTCTTGCTGGGAAGAACTTCTGCCTAACATGCAGCCTGAACCTGCCCTGGCACAGCTTGAGGCTGTGTCCTCTTCTTCTGTCCCTGGGTGCCTGGCAGCAGAGCCCAACCCCACCTGGCTACAACCTCCCTTCAGGTAGCTGCAGAGAGCAATGAGCTCTGCCCTGAGCCTCCTCTTGTGCAGGCTGCACCCCCCCAGCTCCCTCAGCCTCTCCTCACAGGGCTGTGCTCCAGGCCCCTCACCAGCCTTGCTGCCCTTCTCTGGGCACCTTCCAGCACCTCAACATCTTTCTTAAACTGAGGGGCCCAGAACTGGGCACAACACTCAAGGTGTGGCCTGAGCAGTGCTGAGCACAGGGGCAGAATAACCTCCCTGGTCCTGCTGGCCACACTGCTCTTGATACAGGCTGAGATGCCATTGGCCTTCTTGGCCACCTGGGCATCTTCTGCTGCCAGCCAGTACCATACCCCCAGGTCCCTCTCTGCCTGGCTGCTCTCCAGCCACTCTGTCTCCAGCCTGTGTCAAAGGCTTTTCTAAAGTCCAGGAAAAAAAACAACCCATAGCCTGTCCCTCATCCACTCTGTGGGTCACCTTGCCATAGAAGGAGATCAGGTTCATTAAGCAGCACAGCCCTACAAACCTTCTTCCCAGCTCTCACATAGGGCCCCTTCAGGTACTGGAAGGCAGCTCTAAGATCTCCCTGGAGTCTTCCCTTCTCCAGGCTGCCTACAAACCCCCATGTCTCCCAGAAAGACCAGCTCCAACCTCTGCCCTCCAATCATTCCACTCTGACACCTCTCCTGCCCTCACCACTGCCAGCTTTGCTTTGTTGAATGTGAGGGAGGACAACAGCACACAAGATGCTGGCAACCAGCAGTTACTCTCCAGGTCAACAGCAGAAACAAGAGCAACCTGATCCCTGAGCCACCTGATCTAGGTGGAGCTGTCCCTGCTCACTGCAGGGAGGTTGGACAAGAGGACTTTTGAGGCTCCCTTCCAACCAATGCATTCTGCGAAGATGCTGACCAACTTGAACCTCAGAGTGAGGTATTTCTGGGCCTCAAGCCCGGCAGCCTCAAGCCAGGAATGAGGAGAGTCTGAGTGACCTGAGTGTCTTTATTTTGGAGAAGAGGAGCCTGAGAGGTGACCTCAGCAATGGTTATAAGATGTAAAGGCTGAGTGCCAAGGATGGAGTCAGGCTCTGCTTGGTGGTGTCCAATGACAGGACAAGGGGCAATGGTGGAAGCTGAGGCAGAGGAAGTTCCATGGAAAACAGGAGGAAATTATTTTTCACTCTGAGGGTGACAGAACACTGGAGCAGGTTGCCATGGGGGGTTGTGGAGTCTCCCTCTCTGATTCAAGATATTCATCTACCTGGTTGTGTTCCTGTGTGATCTGCTCTGGGTGACCCTGCTCTGGCAGGGGGGTTGGACTGGCTGAGCTTTGGAGGTCTCTTCCAGCCCCTGACATTCTGTGATCCTGTGATTCTGTGATCCTGTGATTCTGTGATTCTGTGAGCTGGGCTTGGCCAAAGCCCACAGCCAGGCACAAGCAACAGCAGTGGGCAGTGTTGGCTTGATGGGAGCCCCTTTGCCTGCCCAAGCGGAAAGAAAAGGAGTGAGACAAGTAAGAGTGCAGAATGGGAAAGGCCAGCAGGGCAAGGGAGGGGATTCTGCCCCTTTGCTCTGCTCTCCTCAGACCCCACCTGCAGTCCTGTGTGCAGTTCTGGAGCCCCCAGCACAGGAAGGACATGGAAGTGTTGGAGCAGGTCCAGAGGAGGCCACAAAGATGCTGAGAGGGCTGCAGCAGCTCTGCTGTGAGGACAGGCTGAGAGAGTTGGGGCTCTGCAGCCTGCAGAAGAGAAGGCTTCCAGGAGACCTTAGAGTAGCCTTGCAGGATCTGAAGGGGGCTACAGGAAGGCTGGGGAGGGACTATTGACAAGGTCTTGTAATGACAGGACAAGGGGCAATGGGTTTGAAGTGGCAGAGGGGAGTTTGAAAGTGGATGTTAGGAGGAAGTTGTTTGCAGTGAGGGTTGTGAGGCACTGGCACAGGTTGCCCAGGGAGGTTGTGGCTGCTCCCTCCCTGGAGGTGTTCAAGGCCAGGCTGGATGAGTCCTTGAGTGACCTGTGCTAGTGGGAGGTGTCCCTGCCTATGGCAGGGGGTTGGAACTGGATGATCCTTGAGGTCCCTTCCAACCTTCCCATTCTATGATTCTATGATTCTAAGTGCCAGGTTGATGGTGAGGAATATCCCACCCCCGGCACATGCTAGAAGTGGAGATGATGGCAGTGAAGAAGCAGAGGTGTGATAAGCTGTGAGCACCTCAGCAGCAAGCAGAGAGGGAAGCTCCTCCCCTGCTAGGGACCACAGCAAATCTCAGCCCTGCAAAGTTAATTTCTGCTGGAAATGGCAGAAGTGTTTCCTCTGTGCTGCAGAAGTGGTTGGTCACATTTTCAGTTCTTTATTTGGAAGAGAGCCGGACGAGACTCCTGACTGGATGCTGATGAAATACTTTCCATTCTAACTGGAACTGAGAATGTTTCAATGAGTTCCACAAAACTGCAGCTCAGCAAAAGCAGATAGCTTGGGTAAAAGGAATTAAATGTTAAGGAACTGATTCACAGATTCATAGAATGGCAGGTTGGAAGGGACTTCAAGGATCACCTAGTCCAACCTTTCAGGGAAAGAAGAGAGTTTAAATGATGTAAGGAGAGAGTGAAGAAATGACTCAGGGTTTTATTACTCCTGCCATCTGTAAGCAGATGGCTTTCTAATCCAGCAGAAATTCAGGAGGGAAAGGAGAAACAGCACAGGAAACCAGAAGACCCCAGCAAACTCAAATTTGATAAACAAAAAAAAACAAACCCCAATAAAAGCCCATTATTGAAGAAGGGAAAAGAAGACCCAAAGGTGCCACCTTGTTTTGGCTTGTCTGTGCATAAGCAGAACAAAAGGTTGTGGTCAAGTACTCAACAGGTTCCAAATTTGGTGCACATAGGTGAGAAAAGGGAAAAGAAAACAAGTAAGTGAGGAAGAGATAGATAAGGCAGATGCAGCCAAACATAAAGGCCCCAGAGATTCGCCTCCCTTCCTCCTGAGCCAGGCTGTGGCCATTTCTGAATCACTGGTGATGAGCAGGACAAACTCAGACAGAGCAGGAGGGGACAGGGAGAGCCAGCGCTGAGCAAACATGACACAAGTCCTGCATTATCAAGTGCTTTTGGCAGTCCTGGACATGTGTCCCTTAAAAAAAGGAGGGGATTAGAGTCCACAGAACACATGATCCTCAGGGGCACCATCACTACCTACTTGAGGGCAGGCAGCCAGCAGGGCAGAGTGGAACAAGTTGAGGCACAGTGACATGGGAAGAGCAGTGCTGAGAGAGCAGCCAGAAATGGCAGGGACAGTGTGTGTGTGGTCAGAGCAGAGCTCCAGGTTTGCTCTGTACTGGGGTGGCTGCTGCTGCTGTTGAGTAATTTGCCACTCAGGGCCTTGCATTTATAGACTCAGTCAGGGTTGGAAGGCACCACAAGGATCAGCCAGCTCCAACTCCCCTGCCATGCCCAGGGACACCTCACACTAGGTCAGGCTGGCCACAGCCTCATCCAGCCTGGCCTTAAACACCTCCAGGGATGAGGCTTCCACCACCTCCCTGGGCAACCCCTGCCAGGCTCTCATCACCCTCATGCTGAACAACTTCTTCCTAACATCCAGTCTGAATCTACCCATTTCCAGCTTCCTTCCATCCCCACTGCTATCACTGCCTGACAGCCTAAAAAATCCCTCCCCAGCTTTCTTGTAGCCCCTTCAGATACTGCAAGGCCACACTAAGGTCACCTGGGAGCCTTCTCCTCTCCAGCCTGAACAGCCTCAACTGCCTCAGTCTCTTCTCACAGCAGAGCAGCTCCAGCCCTCTGAGCATCCTCATGGCCCTTCTCTGGACACCTTTCAGCATCTCCACATCCCTCTTGTCCCAGAGGCTCCAGAACTGGATGCAGTACTCCAGGTGGGGTCTCACCAGAGCAGAGCAGAGGGGTAGGATCACTTCCCTGGCCCTGCTGCCCATACTTCTCCTGATGCAGCCCAGGCTCTGGTTGCTCTCTGGGCTGCCAGTGCACACTGCTGGCTCATGTTGAGCTTCTCATCCACCAGCACCCCCAAGTCCCTCTCCCCAGGGCTGCTCTCCAGCCAGGCACTGCCCAGCCTGTATTGGTGCTTGGGATTGCCCTGACCCAGGCGCAGAACCTTGCTCTTGGTCTCACTGAACTTCATGAGGTTGGCTTGGGCCCAGCTCTGCAGCCTGTCAAGGTCCCTCTGGATGGATCCTTCCCTCCAACTGTCAGCCACACCACACAGCTTGGTGTTGTCAGTGAACTTGTTGAGGCTCCACTCAGTGGCCCTGTACATGTTGCCAACAAAGATATTAAGCAAGACTGGTCCCAGGACTGATTCCTGAGGGACTCCACTTGTCACTGCCTCCGCTGGGACATGGACCCATTGACAGCCACTCTCTGGGTGCAGCCAGCAAGCCAGTTCTTTATCTATCTCATGGTCCATTCATCAAACTTATTTCAAGAAATAAGTGATAGGAGAAGAGAGAGGAAAGAGCAGCAAGAGTTCTGTGTCCAGCCAGGGCAGCCAACCAGCATCCTGGGATTCATTTAGACTAGAAGACAAGGGATGACCTCAGTTGTTGTGGGAGGACAGCAACACTTCTGGTCCCCAAGCCCACTAAGAAAAGCAGAGGCACTTATTAACTGCCTCAGTCTGCAGCTGGCTGTAAGAAATCCTCTCCAGCTCTGCAAAGAGCCTACCTTGAGGACATGGCCCTGCTAGCAGGCTGTGCTTGTGACCCTAAAGCAGGGCAGAGCAATGCTTCCTGCATCTGTTGGGAGAGGCTGCCCAGACACATGAGGCCCTGTGCTTTGCAGCCCTGAAGGGATTGTGACAGCCTTTCTGCCTTCAGCATGCACAGAAGTAAACACCGGCAGAGAGGAATTCAAGGAACTGCCACCACCAGGGTCTCATGCGAGTGCAGAGAAAACCACAGGGCTTTGTGCAACATCTGACTGGGAAGTGACACTCATCATTGATAAAAATTATGCAAAGGGGTCCTGTGGCAGGAGGTTACAAAGAAAATCCAGACCAGCTCTCAGCCTCACCCTGCAGGGAGCTATCACTGAGCCCTGAATGTACAGTTTGACAAGCACCTCTGGTTTGGGGATTGTCTGAGGGAGCTGGGGCTGGTCAGTTTGGAGAAGAAAAGGCTTTGGGGAGACCTAATAGAAGTCTGCCAGTACCTGAAGGGGCTACAAGGAGGATGGAGAGAGACTGTTTGCAAAGGCCTGCAGTGACAGGATGAGAGACAATGGCTTCGCACTGGAGAAAAACAGATTTAGACTGGATGTTAAGAACAAGTTCTTTACAATGAGGGTGGTGGAACACTGGAACAGGTTGCCCAGGGAGGTAGTTGAGGTTCCATCCCTGAAGATGTTCAAGATGAGGCTGCAGGAAGGCACCACTGGGCTGCAAAACAGCAGCTGTCTGACTGCAAGAAAGGATTTCAGTTTGAGTTTGCAGACATCAGCTCCCATTGCCCCCTGCACCCAGACAGCAGATGGCAAAAGCCCCATTTCCATGAAGATAGGCTAATAATAGGCATTGTCTAAACTGCCAGAGCTGGGCTTATCTCATAGCAATCACTTCCCTCTTTTCTTCCCCCTTTTCTGCCCTTGATGAGACCTTCTGGCTGCCTTCTGTCAAAATATTTCCCTCCAGTGCAGAGATTTCTCTTTAAATGGTTTGAAACACGTAGGTGTCCCTTTCTTCTCCTGCATGAAAGGCTGAGTAATCAATATTGAATGATTATTTTTAAGGTCCCTTCATCTACCTGCCCCACTCCTTTCAGTCTTTCAGCTCCAAATCACTAAATGCTTTCATCACCTGGCTCAAAGTCTTCTGTGTCAGAGCTGAGTGTGGCAATCCCAGGTCATCCTGCGGCTTTCTACAGCACCATGGTGGCATTTGGAGGGTTAGTCTCTGTCCCATCTTTCACACACTCTCCAGTGCTCTGCTTAATCCCTGGACTTCCAGCACCAGTAATCAACTCTAGGAAACAAGGAGATGGTTAAGTCTCAAGTTTCAATCCCAAGCACAAATACAGG
>WBNM01034074.1:0-10414 GCA_013399055.1 Ramphastos sulfuratus
GCCCCTCTGTTCCTCTTAGGATTCAGTTTGCATTTTCAGGTGTTATTCCTGTTTTCAAACCTACCATAAGAAAAAATGAAAAATTAAAACTTCTTTAGATATAAAATCCAAACCAAAGCCAAAAGATCTCCAGGAAACAAAACCCCCACTTTGTAATATCAGAAGATATTTTATAAAAGTGCAGGAATTGTCTATTCTGCAGTAATGTTCCTGACTGCTAAATAAAACATGCTGATTATTGCAGTGTTGCAATCCACAAAAATGTTTTTGTTTAACTCATCTCTTTTAGAAAGAATTCCATAAATTAGATACAATTGTAAAGAATTTAGCTGGTACTAATCAATTGCTTTCCATGTAATGGTCTTAAAAGGAGTATTTCAAACATTAGTATGGCATGAGAGTTCTTTGCTCCCCTTTGTAGGCTCAAGGAGTCGTGATGTAATGGATAGAAGACCCACAACATCCATTTTCTGCCACAGTTGAAGGCAGAGATATGCTTTTTGGGAGAAAGATGATGAAGAATTAATAATGTCTGTAGCAGAGTGGTTGCACGGTTGTGTTTCTTTTGAGGTTGAAGAGAACCTGAGTCTTAAAGAATACAAGGTGTACAATTGACCAGCACAGGTTGGTACAGCAGCCACTTACAATGTACCTACCACTTCTGACTTGGTCACTTCCAGCCTTCATTTGGAGGCTGTGGCTTGAGTAGTCTATCTGTCCCTAGCCACATATGGCTACCAAGTTGATTTTACATAACGAGATTAAGATACGTCTTGAAAGATAAGTTTCTCATAATTCCTACTTGTATATTTTCTTGGAGCCTAGAATAAAGAGTTTTCTCTCTAATTGCATCAGTGAAACTGTTTTTTTTTCAGACATGGAAGCATTTCGACCTCAGTAGTCTGCACTTTACACTTTTCCCAGAGATAATAAAAAATAAGCATTTTTATAGAATCATAGAATCATAGAATGGTAAGGTTGGAAGGAGAACTNAACGCACAGTGCAGGCTCCTGTTGAGCTTTTCATCAACCCAGACCCCCAGGTCCTTTTCCTCAGGGCTGCTCTCCAACCATTCCCCACCCAGCCTGGATTTGTGCTTGGGATTGTGCCTACCCAGCTGCAGGACCTTACACTTGGCCTTGTTGAATGTCATGAGATTGGCCTGGGCCCACCTCTCCAGCCTGTCCAGGTCCCTCTGGATGGCATCCCTGCCCTCTAGCAAGTCAACTGTGCCACACAGCTTGGTGTCATCTGCAGACTTGCTGAGGGTGCACTCAATTCCTCTCTCCATGTCACTGACAAAGATGTTAACCAGCACTGGTCCTAGCACTGACCCCTGAGGGACGCCACTCGTCACTGGTTTCCAGGTGGGCATTGTGCCGTTAATAATTTTTCAAAGTGTTTATTTGTTTTGTTTTGGTGTGTAGTAACCCTCAGGATCAATGAAAAAATGTTGCATTAGCATGGAGTGGTTTGTTATATCAATGTTAGGATTTGTTTGGAGCAGGTTAAAAACATCAGTGTAATAGGAAGTTTTATGGGCTTGGAAGCATTAGTGAGAATTTAAATATCAAGCCAGTCTGAGGTGCTTCAGAAGTGCTTCAGACTGAAAATTTGAAATAGAACAATACCTTCTGTAACAGTGTGAGTTTCCAGTTCTAGTTAAATGAGGTATTAGATGTGTATCTGTAAGGCACACTTTATTTTATATTGTAATATATAAGTACTCTCTGTATATAATGATAGTATAAGTACTCTAAGGTACTCACTTTCATTTCAGCAGTGGTTAGTTTCAATACATACAGGATACTTGTACTGATATTTCAGCAGCTACTGCACTGTGCAAAAGTCATTGCTTTTTAATCTAGCTATTCAAAACTATTTTCAACTTACTTCAAGAGACAGGAAGCTGCAATTACACCAAGTCTCTATATGCTTTGCATAAATGGTTTTGCGTAGTGGAGAGAGACATTGGTAGTTCCTACACTGAAGAAAGAGCAACACTCACATTTGAGGCACCAATGGAAACTATAGTAGGACAGAGGTCAAAGGCTATAAAAATGCATGCCATAAGAATTCTCAGATTATTGGACATGAGAGACATAAAGCCATAGGGAGGCAAACTTAGTTTGTTAACCAGAGAACTGCTCAGTCACTGTCAGAATGTGAGTCTTGGTTCAGTGAGTTAACATAAGCCCCTACAAAACTTTAAACAATTAATGCCCTTGACTTCAAGGTGCATCTACTCATGTTTAGTGTACTTGTATGTGTTTCTGAATTCAGACCTCTGTGAATGTGTGCATGTTAGTCTGGTCAGCTGAGGTCACACAACCCTTCCCATACTGTAAGCACTGCCCTTTAGTTGAAAAGTTATGAATAGTAAGTTATGAGAACTGTATGAAAAAGTATGTTTCAATTAAAAAATGCATGTTTGTAAAGATTTTTTTTTTCTTTACTGTTAATTATTTTCACTGGGTTAGGCTCCATATCTCTCTGCACTGACATTTATCACATCTCTCAAAACTAGGTTGGAAGCCATGGATCATTTATGTCATGTTTTGCATGTGGAGACTCACTAATGAAGCAGATTCTCATCCCAAAGTCTTCCAGTCAGTATTGTCTTGTCCATGAAGACCAGGGTCTCACTAAGAGGAACGTCTTAGCTGCTGCATCCCCAGTTTCTTTCTGTTTTAGCTGCTTGTCTACAGACCCACAGCTCTTAAACTCCAGCAATGCAGGGAGCCAAGACTTTCATAGAGTCATAGAATGCTAGCAGTTGTAAGGGATGACAGCTGATTACATAGTACATACAGATTAAGAGGTGAGTTTCTGTTGCCTTTGAAATGTATAAACATAATTTACCAAGTGCAATCTGTGAAAAATAGGAGTTTTCCAAAAGTGGTTTAAGTATTTGTCAATACATGACCGATTGTGGTAACAGAAAGAACACAGTTCAGCTATGAATCAAATATAGAGGAGGGAAGAGTTTTTTAACGTTACCTTTTCAACAGACTTCAACAGCATGTTTAAAAACCAGCCTTCCTTCCCAGTATTCTGACCTTATATTGCTATTGGCAGCTTGTCCTTCGTGTCACTCAGGAATTTATAATGAATCCATTAAAAACAAATAGTACTGCATTTTGTTTGGAGGAGAGCAAGAGACTTCTGCTTTAGCAAATAGACTTACTTGGTGTGCGGAGTTGTGAAGAATACAATGTTAGATGCATGTTGTGTATGGTCCTTGGAACATTAATTATGACCTGATTACATGGTAAATAATGTTGACTTTACAAAATAAACACACTCATGGTGCACACCATATGTTTTATAATAATTTTAATTGTTCTGTTTGTTTTCATTGAAAGGTAGAAAAGAGGTAGAATTTTGAACTTACTCTTTTCATACACAGAATTTTTAAAAAGCAAGTTAGTTTTACTTTTTGAGCATGGTAGCAGCAGGCTACTATGTGTCTAAATTCTGTCTCTGAAAAAAACAGTAAAGAAATGGACATTTCAGTTTCTGTCTATGAATACTATAAAGAAATTCATCATTTAGAAGCAGATTCTGATATTTATTTTATAAGCCTTACTTTATAAACAGTGGAACCACTTATGCAGTAAGGCATTGTTACTTGAAATGAAGATATCAAAATTAGGCTCACATTTTTCACCCTAAATTGCATGGGGTTTTTTTGACTGCTAAACACAGTGAATTAAGTTTTCAAACTTCTTTGTGAAATTTGACTTATGTTTTCCTGTAGCAGGTGTCCATTTAAACAAAAATAATTATAAAATCAGGATGGAAGGGAAACAAGGATTTAATCAATAGCTGGGCATATCAGTGCAGACAGGCTACCAATGCCAAATTCCACCAATACTCAGACCCTGAATCTCTCACTGTACATTTAGAAATGGTGTTGTGACTGCTTGACTGTTCTATGCCCAAAAGTTTTAAATGTTTTAAATGTTTAAAAGTTTTAAATGTTACCTTTTCAACAGACTTCAACAGCATGTTTAAAAACCAGCCTTCCTTCCCAGTATTCTGTATGAGAAGCAGTTTCCACAAGGTATAGTATTTAATAATTTTGAGAGCAAATTATTAAGATAAAATAGAAGTCTCACTCAGCTTTAGCTGTATGTTTAAATACTGATTCATCACATGAGAAGTTCAGACACTGAGGAATCATGCCATTTGTCCATAAGAACTAGAATGAAATAGATGAGAAAATATATTGAAGTCTTATGAAGAGCAGAAAGCAAATAATGAGTGGTCTTGGCTAATACTACATCCCCATCCAACACATGCACAAATATGACTATTTGTCTTTTGGTGATACTCATCTCAGAATGCCTGAACTGAAAGATTTGCAGCAAATCCTACAAACAGTTATGGTGCTGAGTCAGTTTGTGTCTTTATATTTTAAAACCTCAGAAGCTTTTTGAAATGTAAATATTTTCTGGCTTGCATCTCTCCTCCAAACAATGTGAGAGCACAATGCCTCTGTGGCAAAAGAACAAGAAGTGGCTGTAGCCATAAACAGTTTCTTCCCTTCAACTTGGAGGAGCCACGGTACTCGTGTCTTTTCTTTCCTACCATTTTGTAATCTATTTGAGACCGCATTTCAAGAAAAACTGAATTTGGATCTTAAGTGTATAGTTCGTTACCTTTTATCCCCATCCTTACTGTTTTTGGGGATTTTTTTTTTTTTCAATATTAGCTGTTTGACACACTTTGTCAAAATTTTCTCTTTCTGGTCAGACATCTAGTACAGGGATTCCCAGCCTATTCTTTACAAAAGCCTAAAAGTCAGTGGAGCACCTGCTTATTGTTTTCATACCTGACAGATCTCGCAGATATGTAACTGTTCTATTGCATTAAAAGACCATAACCCCTCCCACCCTCTCTCAAATAAAATTCTCGGTTTTTCTTTTCTATGTAAGCAGTTTTCTATGTAAGCAAGATCGTACAAGAGAAATATGACTCAAAAGATTTTTGTCCAGGCCACATTTAATATATTCAGTAGTACCATATTTCATTCCTTTGGGGAAAAAAATGGATAACTGGTATTGTAGGTATTGTAAGAACGTTATATTAGTAGCTTAAAACTGTGGCTTTCAAGCTTGGGAGGGGGCTGAAGAAAGAAGAAATTACCTCCACAATAGAAATCTTTTATTTCTTATATCAAAAGAAAACTTTGAAAACATTTCCTTTGCTTATTATACTTTCCCCCCCCCATTTATTCTTGTCAGTACAGGACACATTCAGCATCTGTTCTTTTGGAAAAGCCCTCAGGAAAAATTAAAAAGCTGTTCTTGCAAATTCATCCTTATTATTAAGAACCATAATTCATCTCATGGTTATCTCAGCCCTTCTGTAGCTCTTATCTGCACTCTGTGATGACATTGCTTTCTTGAGCAAGGCATCATTCCAGCCTCATCTCATTTCTCCCACCTTAATTTCTAGTGATGCATTGCAGTTTGGTGACAGGCAGTTGTTCGTGCTTGAATAACCCAAGATTTGAATTCTACAGTTTGTGGCATCCATGTAATGCTTAGCAGTGGGTACAGCTGTTAACTATTCACTTATAAATAATCTTTTTTCTCTCTCAACCTGTCTCCCAGGTAGTGTACCTGTCACCATTAATAACTCATTGGTAGCTCCCCAGTGATTTGGCCCATCACTTGTCATTCACAGTGGAACACTGCTCCAGCCTGCTATTGAAGCTCACGCGCACTCCTTCAGCTATTCAAGCGTCCCAGCAGCTGTGCTGTTTTGTGTTCTGACTTGCAGGAAGTGATGCTGACGGGTTCCACTCTTAGGCACCTCGATTGTCCCTCTCATTGCTGACTCTGCACTGAGCTTTGCCTTCAGGAAGTATAATGTTGTCTGCTCCAGACAGTGAGATACATTACAGATTGTCAGCTCTCACCTGACCATATTGATTTCACTGGAAGTGTAACCTGGTGTTCATTAAGACTGGTATATGTAGCAATTATGTGCATACATCTGTTTAAAAAGTTTGTTGTACTGTTTATATTTAGTGTAGCAGTAACCTCATTGATGTACATGCTCCAGAAACAGAACAAAAAGGCATCTGAGGCTTTGTATTGATTATCTGTTTGAGCATGGGAAGGGAAGATAGAAATTGTTTTGGTTGCCACCTTGCTATAATTTTTTTTTTTCTGTTCCATTAATCTGTATAACAGAATAGTTGTCCCTTCTCTTTGAGAGTGATGTACTTCCTTTCCTAAGAGTCCTGGCTGGAGTATTTATTTTTATCTTATTGTTTTGCTTAGTAGAAACTTATTGTAAGCATGGTGGAATCTATGGACAGGAAAACACTTACGGTCAAGGCAAAAAAGAGGCAAGTCTTGTGAACAAAGATAGAGCTTTGGAGAGGCCTTCAAGAGTGAAGCAATACATTGGCATCTTCTGGGTTAGTTTTGTAGCTGTTGGATTAAAACATGTTTTGGCTATACCTTTTTCTTGAGTAGGAAATGGAATGAGGTGACCTGCACCATTGAACAACTGTATTCACATTAGTAGAAATAGTACTCTTTCTTTTGAACACTGAGCTTGAATTAATTGCTAATGTAAAGATTTTCTGGGTGCACTTTAACAAATTATTGAAAATTAGACCTTTTTTGCAGGAATGTCTCTGCAGGAATACCCCAAAGAATTTATTTGGAGAATGAGTAAATGGAAGCTCCAAGAGACAGGCATCCCACGCAAAAACACCCAAAGCTCCTCCAAAGCCTTTGTAAAACTCTAAACCATTCATTGTTAATGAACGTGGACTACTGATTCCTCACAAGAATGCTAAACTGTGTGCATTTAAGGCATTTTGTCTGCGCTACAAGTTGAGTAGTAATCTCCAGTAAGCATTATTAACTTAGCAGAAGTGACTTGTTCAAAGTTATACCTTCAGTGAGGTGAGGCAGCAGTGGAATATGTGACCTCTAATTCTGAGATCTTGTAATACTAGTTACCCAGCTTAACCAGTTAGAGAACTGACCTTACTGGGTTAGGTGCAAACCCCACTGAAGTCACTAGGAGAATCACAGAATCACAGAAACTTAGGGGTTGGAAGGGACCTCAGAAGACCATCTAGTCCAACCCTCCTACCAGAGCAGAATCACCTAGCATAGGTCACACAGGAACGTGCCCAGGCAGATTTTGAATGTCACCAGAGAAGAAGACTTCACAACCTCTCTGGACAGTCCATTACAGTGTTATGTCACCCTCATAGTGAAAAAGTTTTTCCTTGTGTTCGCATGGAACTACCTATGCTCCAGCTTGCAGGACAGATGATGTCCTATCATTGGACATCACTGACAAGAGGCTGGCTCTGTCCCCATGACACTTGCCCTTCCCATATTTGTAAAAATTGATGAGCTTACCTCTCAGTCTCCTCTTGTCCAAACTAAAGAGCTCCGTCTACCTTTCCTTGTAAAGGAGGTGTTCCACTCACTTAGTCATCGTTGTGACTCTGCTGGACTCTTTCAAGCAGTTCCCCGTCCTTCTTGAACTGAGGTACCCACAACTGGACACAATATTCCAGATGTGGCCTCACCAAGGCAGAGTAGAAGGTGAGGAGAACATCGCTTGACCTACTAACCACAGCCCCTTGGTAAAACCATGTTGACTGCTCCTAATGACTCTCTTGTCCTTGATATGCCTTAAGATGTTCCCAAGGATAATTGTTCCACCACCTTCTCAGGGATGGAGGTGAGNGTGTCTGGGTTGCTCAACTGATCCCTAACACAATCCTCATCAACCAAGGGAAAGTCCTCCTTTATCCTGACTTTCCCAGGGGCCTCTGTGGTGTGGGGCTCCTGAGGACAGTCTGCAGCAATATAGATGGAAACAAAGAAGGCATTCAGTAACTCCACCTTTTCTGTATCCTCCATCACCAAGGCACTCACCTCATACCCATCTCATTCAGCAATGCGCCTGCATTACCTCTAGCATTAGGGTTTTTTTCCTGCAATGTATTTGAAGAAGCCCTTTCTACTGTCCTTGACTTCCCTTGCAAGATTTAATTCCAAGAAAGCCCTGCATACTTTGACAAGAAATTCCACTGCATTCAGGGAATCAGCATAGGAAGTAGGTAACACTTCAGTGTTTAAGGATGCAATGCAGGCAGTGTGTTGAGGTGATTCTGGCCCTGTATGGAAGGGGAACTTCACGTTATGAAGGAACAGGCATAGATCTTCCTTTTGGACTTGAGCACACTGGACTGTTCTGCTCTCATGGGGTTACTGGTTGGAAGCTCTTCTTTTTGTTGATATAAAAGCTTCTTCCTCGTAATTAATTATTAAGTGTTCCAAGGCTCTATTATATATTTATATGTTCTTGAGAGCTCTTCTCTTCTATGTGCACTCTCTCTCTCTCTCTCCTCTCTCTCTCTCTCTCTCTCTCTCTCTTTCCCTTGTGTTGGTGTTATAGTGTTGCTCTGATAGCTGTTCACTTGCTTCATTTCTCTCTGTCAGTTTGTGGTCCTGTCACCCAAACAAAAGGACATTTTATTGCAGAAAGGATCATAAGAGACTAACAAGGGCTGGAAGCATGGGAAATTAATGGAAAATTACTCTGTTTTTAGTTCTAATACAAACAGATTCTATATTGATTTGGAATATTTAGATTCCACTTAAAATTTTAGGAGAATTAATGCTATTGTAGGCTAGCTATCCTGTTAGGTACAGAGTGCTTTCCTGAGTTTTTTGCTCCAGTTCTTTCTGGCAGGGGGAAAAATTATCTGTCCCTAAGTTTATTGCCAATGCGTTTTCTTTTTTGCTTTCCTCTCTGTCACATTCTTGGGTTTTATCCTTATGTCTCTGTTGGTATGAGTAGTTGTTCCTCAAAGGAGTCTACGAATGTACACACACAAAGGTATCCACATGGACTCACATTCTCTCCTACCTCTCCCGCAGCTGCTCTCAAAAAGCACTCAGGCATCACTTCTCAGACAGTAATGCATGTTGCTGGTTTGCTTTATTGCTCTCTCTTTGGTTTAAAGAACTTGCTTTCTGCTGGACATAGTGGGGTTAAAAAAAATAAGTTAGTGATTTGGCACTTTCCATCTGCTTCTCAGGAGAATATAAAGTGCCTGTGGATCATGTCCAAACCAGTGGATGTTTAAGAGAAAGAGGAAAAAAGCTATCTGAAGAGCAACATTCTTCTGTGACTTTGTTACCTTCTGTTGTGTTAAAAAAAATTGTTTTGCTTTACAGTTTTAAACACTCAAAAAAAAAAACCAAAACCAAAACAAAACAAAAAAAAAAGAAGCATTAAATGACCTCCAGGCCTGTTGGCTCTCCAAACTCAGTTTATCATGTCTCCTCCGCCTTTTTTCCTTTAAAAATCCAGAGTGAAGTGTGAAAGCATCAGAAAGTCTCATTTGTGCCAGTGCGGCCTTTTAGTTGCTTGCCAGCACCTTCATCTCTTCATATGTTTCTAGCTAAGGTCTAACATGGAACAAAAACCCGACAGCAATAGAGACCAGATGCCGGTATTTCTTCTCTGTCACTTGGCTGCTGAGCAGATGGAATTTATATCAATCGGGCATGCTAGGAGGAAGAGGCTGTGGCAGCCAACATGTGGAACTGGGGCTGAGTGACATTTTTGCTAATGTTTTGTCCTTGTAGAACATTATGCTTCCTCTTTGCTTATGAGCTGTGGTTTTCCTGACTCAGACAAAGTTCCAAGCCCAGCTGGAATGGTTGTCTCCCCACGGCCCCCCTTTTAAGGGAGTTCTGGGAGTGATGGAGGAATAGTGGGGCCCTGCACAATGGAGCTCTTTATAAAAATACCTGACATCTGCATGCAATGCACCCAAATCATCTTAGCTGAGCAGAGAAGTTCACTAGGCATTACCAGTCACTTTTTGTCTGTTTTTGTATTCTTGTTTGATTTATATAATGAGTGAATGCCTCTGGCAAAGGAGAACTTTAAGCGTATTATTGAACAGGAGCAATTTTCCAAGAGATATTGTCATACATGTTCTAAGAATCAGGGTATTAAAAAAAAAAAAAAAAAAGAAAGCAATCCGGGCTTTTTCTTTCTGTTTTCAATCAGATCTTCAGGGAGGAAAAAACCCTTGAGAAAACTTTATAAAGCGTTTTATCTCCAGTACCCACTTGGTGAAGCCATTCTGCAATAGAAATTGTGTACTGCAGACACCATAGAATGAGTGTGGGCAAGGACGTTTTAGAAAGTGATATCATCAAAACCACCTAGCACAAAAATTAAGTTCATAATAAGATTGCTAAAATCAGCAAAGAAATAAATCAACTTGAGGCAGTTAATTTCAAAACTAAAAGGCGAGGGGGGAGGGAATAAAAAGAACAAAACAGAAAAAAGAAATTGTGGAGGGAGAGCCATGATAGTGTGGTTTCTGTTGTGTCTTGAAAC
>WBNM01034075.1:0-12805 GCA_013399055.1 Ramphastos sulfuratus
GGGGAGAAGGAGCAGAGGCCAGAGGCCAGGAGAATCTGAGGTAAGCTTAGTGTGCTTTGGAGAATGGCTTATGTGTTTTATTTCTATAACTGGAGAACATAAAATTGGCCCTGTTTTGTCTTCACCTTTGCTCAGCCACATCCATACCCTGCACCAAACACACCCAGGCCAGACCACTACATTTGTCAATCTAGATTTGGAACATAGCTCTTAAGTTTGAAACTTTTAATGTTAAATGTATTTCACTTTTCAACACTGAAGCTTAGCACATAATTGTACAGATTCAGAGATCTCATCAGGTTGTAAGGGACCATCAAAGGTCATTTTGTCCAACCCCCTTGCAGTGAGCAGGGATGCCTCCAGCTGTATCAGGCTGCAAGAGGAGCATTTAGAGTGGCATTTTTTTAGTGGCACAGTAATGCACTGTTCAGACTCTAAATCAGAGCAAAACCTCAGGGAAAGATGCACAAGTCATAACACCATCTAGCTGTATTTCAGCTAACTCAGCAGAGCAATCTGAGTGCCTGTCTCAAGGGCAGGCTGGCTTTGATCACTGGGAAGCCTGTGATTGGGATTAACTTGAACCAAAAGCACTAAAGGAAGGGGAGGTCTTGGACAGCAAACTGAGAAGGCTAATAACAAGAGCCAGCGATTCTCAACTGCGCTCTGTTCTTGCACAGAAATTCCTTCTGTGAGCTTAAATATCCTTTATTAAAAAGGCATATCATGTTCCAAGCATTTCACTTGGCTGGAAAAGCTAATCTCATCAGCTGTTTAATTCAGACCGAGGAGAACAGAGGAAGTGAGGCTGAACTATTTCAAGTATAAACAGAAGAAATTACGTTTACTACCTACCCCTTACTGGTGCTTCTATGTTTCATGAAGACCTCACATTACAAAAGAGTAGGTAAAGAGTAGGAGAGTTTCACCAGGTGCATCATTCAATCACAAGAAATTACTTTTACTACCCTTTATCAGTGCTTCTGTATTTTAAGAAGATGTCACATTATACAAGAGTAGGTGCACATGGGTAGGCACAATCCCAAGCACAACTCCAGGCTGGGTAGGGAATGGCTGAGAGCAGCCCTGAGGAACAGGCCCTGGGGGTCTGGGGAGATGAAAAGCTCAACATGAGCCTGCAGTGGGAGTGCAGCCCAGNCTTATCAGTGTTTCTGTATTTTATGAAGACCTCACATTATAGAACAGTAAGTAAAAAGTAGGTGAGTTTCACCATGTGCATCATTCAATCACAGTAAGCAAAAAGGGAAAAGTTTTCTAGGTAGTTGCCCATAGAATCACAGAATGGTAAGGTTGGGAGGGACCTCAAAGATCATCTAGTTCCAATCCCCTGCCATAGGCAGGGACACCTCTCACTAGTACAGGTCACTCAAAGCCTTGTCCAGCCTGGCCTTGAACACCTCCAGGAAGATTGTGGAGCACAGAGTCACCCAATGTGATCAAAGAGCACGTTGGGTGCTTCCATGCTCCACAACCTCCCTGGGCAACCTGTGCCAGTGTCTCACCACCCTCACTGTAAAGAACTTCCTCCTAACATCCAGTCTAAATCTTCCAGTTTAAACCCATGCTAATGCAGGCTTAAACCTCCTCACATTTCAGTATTATTTTGATGTTTTCTTACAACTTTGTGAATGCATTCCACCTGCAATACAAACATTTTTAAGGAAGCTTCCTAAATATTGCAATTTGTGCAGTTAAGGAAAGGGCTCAGTTTGGTTTAGTTTGTTTTTTCTTTCCCAAGTCTCTCGAAGCCACAAGTGAACCAGCACCTCTTGAAGTGGCACTGCAGTCTGAATCCCCACACTTCAGGCAGGGAAATAAACATCACCATGAGACCAGCCTAGAGAAGTTCAGGTAAATGCCTCATTTTTTTAATATATGGCTTTGTTTTGTAAAAAATCTGAAAAAGGAATTTCATCATTGATGATAAAGCTTTTGAAAAAAAAGTTATTACCAAAACTGTGCCATATAGTTAAAAAAACAAACAAAAATCCAAACTCTTACCTGAGCCTTCACAGACTGGGTTCTATATCCCAATGCAGTTCACTGGTTGTAATGCCACCAGTACATTCTAAACTGGAACACCACTTAAAGAGGCAACTGGAGATTCATAAATTTGGGCAACCTCAAATAGAAAATAGAAGATAATTTCAAAGTCAGTTATATGCTGAAGGATCTTCTTATAGTTTGGGCAATCAGCACCTGACTTGAAGCATTAGCATGGCACCTCTTTTGTTTTGGTTAAAAAGAAAATCCCTCTTTGTATCACTGTAACATCAGTTCCAGTGTGACAATCAGGCCTGAGGCAGAGAGAGATGTTTGCTGAAATTGGTATATATAATGGACCTAAAACTAAGAAGTTAAGTACTTGCTTTAAATAACCAGGAATAACTGCTTTGCACAGCCAGTGAGCTTCCAGTGATATGTTTTGGGCTTCAAAGAGATACATTTCTATATCTGTGTGTTTGCAAAGTATGCAAAGAATCTACAAACTAGAACTGTGGTCATTCTTTTTTTGTCTGCAGAAAGCATGAACACAGAAATTAAAATCCAATTTGTTCCACTTTAAACACAGTATATAAACTTCTGAAACAAAGTTCTATATATAAATAAATAAATTAAAAAGAAATCTATAACTCAGTCTAAATCAAATTGATTTTTCCTTTTCATATTCTGCCCCTTTACTTTGCTCTCCTCAGACCCCACCTGCAGTCCTGTGGGCAGTTCTGGAGCCCCCAGCACAACAGAGGAGGCCACAAAGACGCTCAGAGGGCTGCAGCAGCTCTGCTGAGAGAGGCTGAGAGAGTTGGGGCTCTGCAGCCTGGAGAAGAGAAGGCTTCCAGGAGACCTTAGAGTAGCCTTCCAGGATCTGAAGGGGGCTCCAGGAAGGCTGGGGAGGGACTATTGACAAGGTCTTGTAATGACAGGACAAGGAAAAAACCTTTGGGAAAAATGCAAATAAAGAATTTCTTTTTCTCCTGACACCATTGTGAAATGTTAGCTTACCACAGAGCTGTCATGCAATTGGTGCTATGAGACAGACTCAAAGAGTTGGGGCTGTGCAGTCTGGAGAAGAGGAGGCTCCCAGGTGACCTTCTTGTGCCTTCCAGGATCTGAAGGGGGCTACAAAAAAGCTGGGGAGGGATTTTTTAGGCTCTCAGGCAGTGCCAGGACTGGGGGGAATGGAGCAAAGCTGGAGGTGGGGAGATTCAGCCTGGAGGTGAGGAGGAAGTTGTTCAGCATGAGAGTGCTGAGAGCCTGGCATGGGTTGCCCAGGGAGGTGGTTGAGGCCCCATCCCTGGAGGTGTTTAAAGCCAGGCTGGCTGAGGCTGTGGGCAGCCTGATGTAGGGTAGGGTGTCCCTGCCCATAGCAGGGGGGTTGGAGCTGGATGATCCTTGTGGTCCCTTCCAACCCAGACTGAGTCTATGATTCTATGGAGAAGCAAGCTCTGGTTTGCCAAATGATTAGATTGTGGATATGAATTTGCCAAAACGAAGTCTTAGGAAGCCAGAAAAAGGGAATAAAACAAAATAACTTGCACAAAAGGAAATGAGCAAATACAGACAGTATTTCCATGTTGAGGGTGCAAAAAAGTATACAGACACTGCAAAAGTTATATGAATTCCCTGCTCACTTCAGGAGCAGTGGACAAGACAACCTTCGAGGGTCCTTTCCAACCTGACGCATTCTGTGATTCTATGAAATACATGAAAGAAGCTGATGAAGCACAACAGGAATTTCCTGTATTTACACAGAGAAGTAGAAAGGGAAAGATATTCTTTCAACCATTTTTTGGGATGACTAATTGACCAAACACATTAAATACTTGCATTTGAATTCCTCATTTTAACCCTTCCACTGTCTATAATCATAGAATCATAGAATGGTAAGGTTGGAAGGGACCTCAAGGATCATCTAGTTCCAACCCCCTGCNGAGTTGGGGCTCTGCAGCCTGGAGAAGAGAAGGCTTCCAGGAGACCTTAGAGTAGCCTTCCAGGATCTGAAGGGGGCTCCAGGAAGGCTGGGGAGGGACTATTGACAAGGTCTTGTAATGACAGGACAAGGAAAAAACCTTTGGGAAAAATGCAAATAAAGAATTTCTTTTTCTCCTGACACCATTGTGAAATGTTAGCTTACCACAGAGCTGTCATGCAATTGGTGCTATGAGACAGACTCAAAGAGTTGGGGCTGTGCAGTCTGGAGAAGAGGAGGCTCCCAGGTGACCTTCTTGTGCCTTCCAGGATCTGAAGGGGGCTACAAAAAAGCTGGGGAGGGATTTTTTAGGCTCTCAGGCAGTGCCAGGACTGGGGGGAATGGAGCAAAGCTGGAGGTGGGGAGATTCAGCCTGGAGGTGAGGAGGAAGTTGTTCAGCATGAGAGTGCTGAGAGCCTGGCATGGGTTGCCCAGGGAGGTGGTTGAGGCCCCATCCCTGGAGGTGTTTAAAGCCAGGCTGGCTGAGGCTGTGGGCAGCCTGATGTAGGGTAGGGTGTCCCTGCCCATAGCAGGGGGGTTGGAGCTGGATGATCCTTGTGGTCCCTTCCAACCCAGACTGAGTCTATGATTCTATGGAGAAGCAAGCTCTGGTTTGCCAAATGATTAGATTGTGGATATGAATTTGCCAAAACGAAGTCTTAGGAAGCCAGAAAAAGGGAATAAAACAAAATAACTTGCACAAAAGGAAATGAGCAAATACAGACAGTATTTCCATGTTGAGGGTGCAAAAAAGTATACAGACACTGCAAAAGTTATATGAATTCCCTGCTCACTTCAGGAGCAGTGGACAAGACAACCTTCGAGGGTCCTTTCCAACCTGACGCATTCTGTGATTCTATGAAATACATGAAAGAAGCTGATGAAGCACAACAGGAATTTCCTGTATTTACACAGAGAAGTAGAAAGGGAAAGATATTCTTTCAACCATTTTTTGGGATGACTAATTGACCAAACACATTAAATACTTGCATTTGAATTCCTCATTTTAACCCTTCCACTGTCTATAATCATAGAATCATAGAATGGTAAGGTTGGAAGGGACCTCAAGGATCATCTAGTTCCAACCCCCTGCTATAGGCAGGGACACCTCCCACTAGCACAGGTCACTCAAGGCCTCGTCCAGCCTGGCCTTGAACGCCTGCAGGGAGAAGCACATTCTGTGCTTCTGTGCTCCACAACCTCTCTGAGCAACCTGTGCCAGTGAACATGACTGTAAACAAACTTTTTCCCCAACTCCAATTCAATGGGAAACAATTTGGTAAAAAAAAAAAAAAAAAAAAACCAGCTTGAAGTCATTCCAAAAGAAATCAGAAGATCAAAATCTATTGACTGCAAATGTTAGATATGGTTTTGCCTGTATCAATACATATCTTTGAGTTAACCTCTGACGTTAACCTCTGACGTTAACCTCTGATGTTCACTCTGCTTGAAAAAATAAATAAAGAAAGAAAGAAAACAAACCCACCACACTGAATAACACTGCTACTGTTGTTTTGCTTGTTCTCTGGAGAAGAGGTTTCCAGGAGACCTTAGAGTAGCCTTCCAGGATCTGAAGGGGGCTACAGGAAGGCTGGGGAGGGACTATTGCAAAGGTCTTGCAATGCCAGGACAAGAGGCAATGGGTTTGCACTGGCAGAGGGGAGACTGAAATTGGATGTTAGGCGGCAGTTGCTTGCAGTGAGGGTGGTGAGACACTGACACAGGTTGCCCAGGGAAGTTGTGGAGCACAGAATCAAAGATCACGTTGGGTGATTCTGTGCTCCACAACCTCCCTGGAGGTGTTCAAGGCCAGGTTGGAGGGGGCCTTGAGTGACCTGTACTAGTGGGAGGTGTCCCTGCCTATGGCAGGGGGTTGGAACTAGATGATCCTTGAGGTCCCTTCCAAACTTACCATTCTATGATTCTATAAGTAAGGAGCACCTTTGGCCAGCACCCCTAGGACAGGCATACAGCCTTCCAGGATTTACTGGTTCCCAACATTCTGAAAACTCACTGTAGAATTTTCTAGTGCAGAGAGTTATGAAAAATTCAGTTAACTACATATTGTAAGGAGAGCACTAACCAGTGTGGCATCCAATTGTCCTGCAAAAGACTCTAGCAAGCCAAGCTGTGAACGTCTGACAATCCTTATCAGTAATTTAAGCCACACCTCAACTGTCACAAAACTTACTCCCAGTGCTAATTTACTCCCAGAACAAAGACTGCTAATTTACTCCCAGAGCAAACACTGCTAGCCATCACTTTGGAACACAACATCTGTTGATTTGTCACACAGCATGCAACTTACTCTTTCTTTACATGGTGCCATGACAGAGCAACTTCAAGTTTATGCTTTGGGGTTTACTTCTTTATTCACATGCATGCTTCTACTCTAACTTTCTCTAACCTCCAAAGCTTTCTTGTAATACTTTTTAATATCAGTAAGGCAAGAGAAAGAGGATGACAAAGTGAAAAGTCACTAACGTTGAAAGCAGGAGGGCATATGTGGGGACTTTGCCTTGTTACAAGTATTTTCACTATGCTTATTGTCAAAGCATAGCATGTTAAGACTGCCAAAAATCTGGTTTATGGATTTTGAACATATACTAAACAAAAGCAAAGTCTTAAATATTTCAATTCAGTACAATTAACATGAAATTTTCAAGTAGGTACCTTACTCTGCTCAGGACACAGCAACTTGCTCAACTGCTCTAACAAACATTGCACATATCCAATACCATGCACCTAGGAAACTTACTTCATACAGTATCATTCAGCTACATAATCCAAACATGCTAGATCAACAAAAACTCTCAGCATTATTCTTTCCCTAACCATGTGATGATCACCACCACCACATGCAAGGTAAACCAAGCAGCAAATGCATCAACTGTCTTGTTCTGGAAGAGAAGCATCTAAGCAAACAACAGCAGCACAAACTATGAACTATGTTAGCTGCTTAAGAAACCTTGACAAATGACAACCTGATGTCTGAGGGTCCTGTGAGGAGCCCTTAGAGGAAGACTGATCAGAGGAGGATGACTGTGGTGCTGAACCCTCAGCTAGCTCTCGCTGTCTCTGTTGTTCTGCCTTCTTAAGCCTCAGTCGCTGTAGACCCCTACGGATTATAGCTAACTCAGGTCCCATTAACTCTGGCAAACAGGAAGGGGGAGGAAGGAGGGGGGAAAAAAACACAAACAAACAAAAAGAAAAGCATGTAAAAGAAAGTATTGAACATACAATATACAGAACAGAGAAGAGGGGGCAGGGGACTGATCAAAGAGAGAAGCAACAGATACTAAGTGTAATTGCAGAGACAAAAACCATGTAAATAATGTACTAACATCTGGAAATTATTAAAGAAAAAGATTGGAACTGTTTTTCTCTTCCTAAATGCATGAAATGTACAAAGAAAAAGATTGGAACTGTTTTTCTCTTCCTAAATGCATGAAATGTACAACGAAAAAGATTGGAATTGTCTTTCTCTTCCTAAATGCATGAAATGTACAACGAAAAAGATTGGAATTGTCTTTCTCTTCCTAAATGCATGAAATGTACAACGATTTTGATCAAAACAGACCTGTGAAAAAACAAAGTTGGACTACAGAAATGGACAGCAGAGCAGCATCTAATAAAAAATTACACTTTACTCTCTTAAATCAGACATTCCTGGTGGGTGAGGGTTCAAAGCCTAAAAATACCATTAAGTAAAAGTAGTTTATTATATCATAAAAAAATTCTTAGTAACTTAAGGAACTTAGTCTCTTAAGAAACTATTTTTTTTTTCGGTTCCATCATTATAGACTTCATTATTTTTATTCTTTTATCCTTACTAATTTGTCAGCTATAGTAGGTTAGCATGCAGCAGTCCACTGTGTGATTATTTCTTGCAAACTGTTATCAAGCTACATGTGCAAGCAAATTTTAATTCTTTCTATGCTCTTTGCAGATTTCCTCTGCTTAGACAAGTGCAGTGCAGTGATTCTCTTTACCCAACACAAGTTGTGTCCTTAGTTAGCAACAGCTGAAGCATAACATTGACCTGAACCACTCCTGAACTACTCTTGTCTGTAATATAATAGGCTAGAGAAGCTAATTCAGACTCAAATATTCATAGCAAATGCTCTAGCTATAAATGGCAAGTCTATCCTCAAAGTATACCAAGGGCACTCTGGAATATTTGATCTGATGAAAATTGCAAAGAAAAAAAAAAAATCTCAAATCTTCAAAGTACAAGAGAGGATTACATTGGTATATAGAGCTTTTCATCCTGGCAACAGCTTTAGAATTATTTTGTAGCTCTTATTCAGTCAGTAGAGCTACAGAATACTTCCAAAGCAAATTTGGACTTTTCTTTCATAAAAAGAAACAAGCAGGAAGAGAGAATCCAATCAATCAAAAATTAGTGGTGAGCACCAGTTAATGTTGAATAGACATGAGCTCTAACACCCTCAGTCTAATACTGCCAGTGTATGGTTGATGAGGTATAAAAGAAGGAAATATATACATCCTAGAAGAGACATGGCACCCAAGAGGCTTGCTGTGAACAGTTTTCATGTGCCATGAACATTTATGGAGATTACAACTCTAAACAGTCTAGAGGTGGTTTAAAAGGAAATTTCATTGATGCCTAAATTTGCAGTTTTCAGTACTTGCTGCTGACTCAGTTCCACTCTGTCCACAGACAGTTACAATTTAAGAGCTACAACTCCAAATTTGAAGAGATAACTACTATCCTGAACATGGACAATGACAAAATATTTTAGCACATTTCAGGATTTCTAAGTAAATATTTGTTCTGCCAGCAAACAGAGTGAAGAAATACAGAAAGAAAAGAAAAAAATCCAACCAGCTATTGCCACTTCCCCATTCAAAACCTAAATTAAAAGTTGCCTTATATTAGAAGGCAATATTAAGATTAAGCTTGGCCCTCATTAGTCAATTGCCCTGCTACCCTTCCCTCTCAAGGATACTAATGTGTACCCAGAACGTTACTTATGGGGAAGAAATCATCATTATATTTTATAGTTTGTTGTATCTGACGTTTCTGGATGGTTTAAAAGTACAGCATCTTAAAACTAATGTGAGAATTGAATTAAAGGCTTCCTCTAAAAGGGCCAAAAGGGGCAAGAAAGAAAATATTTGTTTTTTTTCCCTTAGTGGCAAGCATAAAAATCTTGCATCTACCACTACTTTATGCAAAATGATGGCTGAAAGCATCTCACTTTTCCTTCTTCTGTTTTCTAAAATACCTCCTGAGTCATCCCTCTTTCAAAGCACACCTTCATCTGGCCTTCCTACTCAACCCCACTATATTTAAGCTACTCTTCCTATTACCACTAATCCTATCCTGTCACCCCAAAAGGCAGCAGGTTTTATTTCCCTCTAAATTGCAGCTCCACAAGCTCAGGAAATCCTGTTCTGGACGGAGAGTGCAGTGTTCTCACATTCACAATGACAGTAAGTCAGCGAGATCTCATAACCGAGCAGTCCTGGACTGCCCAACTATAGAAACACTGCAAAACAGAAATTCTCAATGCAAGCCTACCCATTCACATACTGAGCCTGCTCTGCCACGGCCTGCTCCTCCTGCCTAGGAGGCTCCCCTCTCCTAGAACATGCCCATCTTACCCAAAGAGCTGTTCTCCAGCAACCTAAAGTGCTTTGCGAGTGTGTGAACTAAACAACTGTACTTACTAGGTGTGCAAAGATATAGTGTGCTCACTAGGTGTGCAAAGATACAGTGTGCTCACTAAGTGTGCAAAGATACAGTGTGCTCACTAAGTGTGCAAAGATACAGTGTGCTTACTAGGTGTGCAAAGATACGGTGTGCTTACTAGGTGTGCAAAGATATAGTGAGCTTACTAAGTGCGCAAAGATATAGCGAGCTTACTAAGTGTGCAAAGATATAGTAAGCTTACTAAGTATGCAAATATACAGTGTGCTTACTAGGTGTGAAAAGATATAGTGAGCTTACTAAGTATGCAAATATATAGTGTGCTTACTAGGTGTGCAAAGATACAGTGTGCTTACTAAGTGTGCAAAGATACAGTGAGCTTACTAAGTATGCAAATATATAGTGTGCTTACTAGGTGTGTAAAGATACAGTGTGCTTACTAAGTGTGCAAAGATACAGTGTACTTACTAGGTCAGCAAAGATACGGTGTACTTACTAGGTCAGCAAAGATACGGTGTGCAAAGTTACAGTGTGCTTACTAAGTGTGCAAAGATATAGTACTATTAAGCATAGTGCTGCAAGTTTCCTGTAGACAGTTTAAAGGTGACACCTTGTCCTAACAATAAAATCTGCACACAGCAATAAAGAACAGCAGACAGAGGTTGGGTGGTTTGTATCTTCTGGATTTGAATTTGGATGGGGGAATGGGGAGCAGTAGTGACTTTGTCTTTAAGAATCAGTCACCAACCTGACATCCTGGTTAGGTGTAGTCAAAGAACTCACCAACTAATATATAGTGAATTAAAAAGTATCCACTGTCTGTCAATGAAACAAGCACCACCACTCCTGTCAAAATTGTATATATACATACAGAGTCTTAAGTCCAAAGTCACACTGGGAAAGAGGAAGTGTTTTTAGAGAAGAGCAGGATTAAGAAGCAACAACTTCAGCTTCTTTACGGCAGAATAAACTTTTGCTTAGAAATTCAAGCAGTTTCAGAGAAAGTAGAGGAAAAGTTTTTTTTACTCAGCATGCACTCTTTAAAATGCAGCAGAGAAAATGCATTGTAATTCCAGAAATGCTTTGTAGTGCGTTATCATGCTGCAACCCACAAAGTAGCAGTGATGTAGCTTGAAGCAATTAATTTAATATGGGATTTGTAGAGCATTATCATGATGCAACCACAAAGTTGCAGTGATGTAGCTTGAAGCAATTAATTTAATATGGGATTTGTAGTGCATTCTCATGATGCAACCCACAAAGTTGCAGTGATGTAGCTTGAAGAAATTTAATAGGGGATTTGTAGAGCATTATCAGGATGCAACCCACAAAGTTGCAGTGATGTAGCTTGAAGCAATTAATTTAATATGGAATTTGTAGTGCATTATCATGATGCGACCACAAAGTTGCAGTGATGTAGCTTGAAGCAATTTAATATGGGACATACTCTCCTGGCCAGTGTAAACTTCAGAATGTACCACTGACATTAATAAATAATTAAATCCAAATGAAGTCTTGGTGACAGTATGTGTGTTCTGTGGTGGGTGTCTCCCTTTTCCAACCACAGCAGCAGCCAAACTGGGTTACACTGAATTAGAGGAGACCCCTTGATATTTTGAGTGTAAAATATCAAATTTCACACTCAGTATTCTGAGTGTGAAAAACTTGAGTCTGCAGCAAACAGATTAATACTAATAAAAACTACAGGTGACTAAAAGCCTCTGCTAGTAAATCAATTTCCTACCTTTCACTTACTACAGAAATAGTACCGGGACTGTGTGCACTGTCACACTTCTGCTCACTGTTGATTTCCTTTAAGTAAGTATCAGACCAGTTGCAACGTTTTAAAGGGTGAGAATGATACAGTCAATGAATTTCAACATATGCTTTTAGCTTCCCTATCTTTCAGATATCTAATAATTTCTCACCTCTCTCAAAGAGTTTTGGCTACAACACAGTGCACAGTGCACTGAATGGCACACATTTGCTTGGGAAAGCCTCAACTCTCCTTTAATCCAATTTAGGGTCTGGAAATGCTGTCAGTTACCTTTCCCAATGACAAAGACCTTGATTTTTTTTTTTTTCCACAACAGAATTGGTACAAGACAAAAAGTGGATTTGTGCAACCACACAAAGGGTTTTAATATAATCGGGTCTGAACCTGAAGATTTTAATATAACCAATCAGGTCTGAACCTGCAGATTTTAATATAACCAGGTCTGAACCTGTAGATTTTAATATAATCAGGTCTGAACCTGTAGATGGTTTTGGATCATAGAAGCCTTTCCAGCAGAGCTGCGAGGTCTAGAAAGTCACTTTTGAAAAGTAAAAATCAACTCTCATACCTATTAAACTCTAAAGGCTGTGACACCTTTTACCACACAGAGATGGAAAAGGGCAAGTCAAAGTGTGAGGTGCACTTTGCTACCCCATTAAGTTTCCAAAATTAAAATGTACTGCATTCATTTTTCCACAATAAGAATGTAAGTCTGTATTAAATACAGAAGAGTTTCTTCAAGGTATACAAACTTAAAAAAACAATATGCAATATATTTCTTAACCTATAGTGCAGTATAATAGGAGGTGGGCCCTGCTGTCCTGATACTTCTGAGAAGCAAAAGAATGACATTGCTGAATCTGAAATGTTGAGTATGTAGATTCCTGCTGAAGGAAATATTCTCCCCTTGCTGTGATGGTTTGAGGATATGTGGAATATTATGAAAAGAATTATATTATAGGCTGTGAAAAGAACACAGTGGTGATGCCTGTTTCACTCATAGGCTTGCTGAGATGGATAACAACAAGGACACAAATACAGATAAGACACACAGAGAGTCTCTCTCTCTTTCTGGGAGCTGCTGTGTCTTCTGCTTCCTGCCTCTCTGCTGTGTAACCCAACTAATCACTCTGCTTCTAATCCCCCTTGCCCATCCTCCAAACTCACCTTGCATGTAAGGCAGAGGGGTGGAAAGAAGGTGGAAGGGTGGTTGGGAGCCCCTCCTGGGGACTCTGATTTCTGAGAGGGGCATTGTGTTTCTGTATTCCCTTTAACTTGTCTATGTCTGTAACTATTCCTGTATATTGTACATATGTATATGCTTGTATATNCATATGTATATGCTTGTATATCGTGCTAA
>WBNM01034077.1:0-63490 GCA_013399055.1 Ramphastos sulfuratus
TTCCCCTTGCTGCTTCCGCTGCTCCGCCTCCGCTTGCTGCTATCTTCCCCTGCCGCTGTTTTGGCTGCTGCTGCTTTACCACTGCCTGACTCCTTCCCCATCTTCCTTCAGGTTATTATATTCCTGTAGTAGTTATATTCTCCCTACACTGTTATATTTAAACTGTAAGAAATACAACTTCTCTTTGTTTTTTTTTTCTGACTTCGAAAAACGAATCCTTGTTGTGGTGAGTTTATTCTGCCAGGGGTGGGATCCACCCTAACCCATTACACCTGGGCAGACCATTCCAATGTTCTATAACCCTTTCAGTGGGGAAGTATTTCCTGATATCCAGCCTGAACCTCCCCTACTGCAGCTTCGACCCATTTCCTCTAGAGCTCAGCTGCCCGCCCTGTTGCTAGAGAGAGTTTCCACTAATGCAGAGCACTGTCCAGACTCAGGAAAGCTTTAGGAGACTGCAGTGTACTTGCCAGCTGTGAAATTTTGTCCTAGGTTGCTGAGGCTCTGCAGTATAAAGAGACAGCAGCAGGCAAAACTTTTACATGGTAGTGATGGACAGACACCAAAGCAAGTTTCCTTTAACCTTTTTGTTTGTTTTCTAAAATCAGAATGACAGGCAGTTTGGACTTCTGGCTTTAGCAGCAAGATGTTCCTTTTTTTTCTCATGAAAAAATAATATAATTATAATTATATAATTTTACTGTCTTTAGAACTACTGTCTTTAGAACTACATTTGAAGTCTGAAATAAAAAGATTGCTTTAGGGTAATATATTTCATTTTATGTGTCAAAGTTTCATTGGTGAAGAACGTAGCTTAATTCCCATAGTCAAGTTTATATTTCATTTATAACTCAGTATAACATGATATTATACTGGGCCATGAAGATGATCAGAGGGCTGGAGCAGCTCTCCTATAAAGACAGGCTGAGAGAGTTGGGGCTCTGCAGCCTGGAGAAGAGAAGGCTTCCAGGAAACCTTAGAGTAGCCTTCCAGTATCTGAAGGGGGGCTACAGGAAGGCTGGGGAGGGACTATTTACAAGGTCTTGTAATGATAGGACAAGGGGCAATGGGTTTAAACTGGCAGAGGGGAGATTTACACTAGATGTTAGAAGGAAATTCTTTACAGTGAGGGTGGTGAGACACTGGTACAGGTTGCCCAGGGAGGTTGTGGCTGCTCCCTCCCCAGAGATGTTCAAGGCCAGGTTGGACGAGGCCTTGAGTGACCTGTTCTGGTGGAAGGTGTCCCTGCCTATGGCAGGAGGTTGGAACTAGATGATCCTTGAGGTCCCTTCCAATCTTACCATTCTATGATTCTAAACTGCCACAGGAGAGATTGAAATTGGATGTTAGGAAGAGGTTCTTCACAGTGAGGGTGGTTGAACGCTGGCACAGGTTATCCAGGGAGGTTGTGCAGCACAGATCTTTGATCACATTCTGTGATTCTGAGCTCCACAACCTCCCTGGAGGTGTTCAAGGCCAGGTTGGATGAGGCCTTGAGTGACCTGTACTAGTGGGAGGTGTCCCTGCCTATGGCAGGGGGTTGGAACTAGATGAGCTTTGAGGTCCCTTCAACCTAAATCATTCTATGGTTCTATGATTCTATGTTTATCTGTTTGTTTTCTCAATTCACATCCTCATTGAGGTGGCTTTGTCAAACAGACGTGTCAAATTCTCTCCACACCCTTAACCTTGCTCCAATTGTAAACTGAATGCACTGCATAAAAACCTTCTAAAAAAAGTTAGAATCAGAATCAGTCAGGGTTGGAAGGGACCACAAGGATCATCTAGTTCCAACCCCCCTGCCATGGGCAGGGACACCTCACACTGGATCAGGCTGTCCAGAGCCTCATCCAGGCTGGCCTTAAACACCTCCAGGGACGGGGCCTCAACCACCTCTCTGAGCAACCCATTCCAGGGTCTCACCACTCTCATGCTGAAGAACTTCCTCCTCATGTCCAGTCTGAATCTCGCCACCTCCAGCTTGAGTTAATGCAGCAGAAAGATCCATGACTAATCAGCAATTTTTTTCATTTCCCCTGGCTTATGTGAATGGCAAAATAAGAAAACACAAAAACAACAAAACAAAACAAAAAAATGTTAATTGTGCTCTGTTAAAAGAGAATAATAATTGCCTAGTGTGATGGTTTGGGAGTTCCCCCCCGCCCCACTTTGTAAAATCACCCAGACTAGAACTCAGCCAGTTGGAAGTTAAGGACTGAAGTTCTGTTTACAGCTTAGCACAATGTACAAGCAGAGATATACACTATATACAGGAATATTTACAGAAATATACAAGTTAAAGGTAATACAGAAACACAATCCCCCTCCCAGAAATCAGAGACCCCAGGAGGGGCTCCCAACCACCCTTCCACCTTCTTCCCACCCCTATACCTTACCCCAAGGTTTGCCTTACTCGCAAGGTGAGTTTGGAGGATCAGCTAAGGGGGTTAGAAGGTAAGTGGTTAGTGAGGTTACTCAGCAGAGAGGAGGGAAAAAAAAGCCAGAAGCTGCTAACAGCCCAAGAGATAACCAGCCCGAGAGGCTTATCTATGTTTTGAGTACTTATTCTTATCCATCTCAGCAAGCCTATGAGTGAAGTAGACAACACCATTGTTTCCTTTTCACAGCATATAGTATAATTTTCTCTATTAAAATATTCCAATTAGCCTCAAACCAGCACACCTAGCTAGGTTGAGCACTACAGCAGGCAAAACCCCAGTTAGCATTCAGTCATTACATTCCCATTTCTTTAGAAGAATTATGCCCTGACATGGGTTCAAGTCATTCAGCAAAGCCCCTGTTCCCCAAAGCTTCAGCTCTATTTATAATGCAGCATCCCATACTATTTTCCTGGTGTTATGGCAACAAGGAATACAATATTTAGAGAGCTATCAAGTTCTGACAAGGCCAAGCAGCAGCCTCTGCATCACCCCACGCCATGAAAACAGAGCAGGGCGAGTGTGTGCGTGAGGCTGCGGACGCGCGCGTGTGGCGCCCGGCATGCAGACCGAGCCTACGCTAACACCAGTGGCACAACAGAAGGACGCAGGAAGTGGACTAACAAAACTGTTGGTGTTTCTTCTTTAAATCTCCTGGCACTTAATCATGCTGTAGATCAGACTGTGCTGACTCATTAAAAAAAAAAAAAAACAACCTGAAATTCAAGAAAGCTCACTTCCTTCCTCCTCTTCTTTTTGTTGTTTTAATTATAAGCAAGGCTAGACTCACAAGGTCATTGAAAGCTACAGACAGAGGTCTTTCTACCTCAGCAACTGAGAGACTCCTAGGCATCAGTCCACAGCTTTTAATGACTTCTTCTACACATCACTGAACACAGCAAGTTTAAGAGCCACCCAACCAGGTTGCATGTCACTATCAAATGTGGGTTTATCTGACCTTATCACTCTCCACAACTACCTGAAGGGAAGTTGTAGCCAGGTGGGGTTCAGGGTCTTCTCCCAGTCTCCTCTGGAGACGTTCAAGGCCTGTCTGGACGTGTTCCTCTGTGACCTGAGAGATTGGATAGTCCTGCTCTGTCAGGAAGGGTTGGACTTGATCTCTTTGGGTCCCTTCCAATCTCTAACATCCTGTGATCCTGTGAACTAGTGACAGGACAAGAGGACACGGTCTGAAGCTGCACCAGGGAACTTTTAAGTTGGATATTAGGAAAGACTTCCTCATGGAAAGGGTGATTAGGCACTGATATGGACTGCCCAGGGAGGTGGTGGAGTCACCATGCCTGGAGATCTTTAAGAAAAGATTGGATGTGGCACTTGGTGGCATGGTTTAGCTGATGTCATGGTGTTAGGTTATGGGCTGGACTTTTCTAGCCTTGGTGATTCTGTGATCTAAAGGGACATTCAGGTCTTGCACTGACTTGTTTTCTAGCATGCTCACTTCACACCAGCCAGCAGGTCAAGAGCTGCATTCACCCACGTGGCAACTGACTTCACCATGCTAATAAGCTAGCATCAAGAGATTAACCTGGACAACTAAGTATGAAGCCTAAGCAGTCGATATTGCTGCCATCAAGGAGCCAAAGTAGGGGGACTGCCCCAGGAGTTTGTTTAGTTTTTACCTCCCCAATCTCCTAGCTACATCAAGCAGTTAGATCACAGGATTTCTTGAGTAAGGTTATGTAACAGGAGAAAAAAAAAAAAAGATAGAAAACGCTGTCACACTGCCAGGGACCTTCCAGGCTTATCAGCAGAGAGAAGGCTTCAGAAATAAGTTGAAAAAACTCTGCTCTGAGTAGTTAGGCAAGGAAAAAATAATTAGCAGATACAAAACTAGCAGTGAAGCTGGAGACTGTGTCATCAAGACAAGCAAAGGGCACAAACTGAGACTGTGTGGTTACCCAGCTTGTCCTCCAGAGCAGACACATCCCCAGCCTGGAGCTCTAAACTAGAGCAGAGACCTTTTTCACATTGCTATTGTCCTGAGCAGCAGACGATGAGGTTTTATTCTGTCACCCAAGCTAGCTTCTGGAACTAATTACCAATAGATGAAATCAAAGTTAAACTAAGTTAAGTGCTTCCCTCAAAGTCTTCTAAAATTAGCAACTGTTGTGACTCTTGAAACTTGATAAAGATTCTCTGAAGATTGGTCTTCCACAACAGTGCTGATCCATTACAGCCATGTCAGCAGGACCATAAATATGTTGCCACACTGCCATTTGTAAAACCTACTAAAAGTGGATGAGGGAGGAAGTTACCTTCTTTTGATATGTCATGTACATGCAGATGTCAGAAGTAGTCCCTCTGACATACCAGCACTTACTATAGAGGAGGAACAGAATAGAAAAGGACCATCAGGAGTGTCCCCTATACACATTCCAACCCACTTTTAGATGCTCACACTGCTTCCACCTCCAGCAAAAAGAAGCTGTTGAACCTTTGCAGGCAAAGGAAAAAGCAATGCCATTTAGTATAAGTCCAAACTTTTGCAGTTGTCCACTAATGCATCTTGTTTTATCTGCCCCTGAACTCCCAATTGCAAAACTACTTCTAAGCTGTTATTTTTTAATCATGAAAATGGATATTACAACAATAACTCTTCTTAGAAACCATAAATGCAATATAATTCACGCCTTGACATCATTTTATAAGAAGCAGGATTTTTTGTTAGCAAAAAGTATGATTTCTTATTTACCCTATCACAGGATATGAACCACAAAGGTGCAGGATTCTCTCCCTTTGAAGGCACTTATTTCTTCACACAACACTTTCTTTTTGATTGCCTGCTCTGGGTGGGGGTGTGTGGAAAAAGGGTACACCTCAGAAACAAGTTAAATATTTCACACCTATTGTGGACTCTGAAAATACAGCCTAGTACCGCTTCTTCCCTGGCCACAAATCACCCAGACGAAACCTGAGAACTAAACTGTTCCACTCCAGTGACTGTTTTCAGACACTTGCTTCTCTTCACATACCTGCTCTAAAGACAAAAAGCAGTGGGTGGGCAAAAAAATGGAGACTGAAGATGAGACACCCTAGTGGGTGAACCTTAACTCCAGAGTAACAAGGCTCACACACTATGTGTGTTTGAAAAGGGACCACTGACCTCAAGAGACCTCTGCGAGCCCCCATTTAAAACTACATTATCTAATGCACTGAGTATTTATAGAATGGCAAGTAGGCAGTCTTGAAATATGAAATGCATGTACTCTTCTTGGAGAGTCATCAACCAAGCTTCAGAATCAATTTTTCAAACCTTTTCAAAACACTTCACTCGTACTTTAGAGAAAGGGGTTGTGGGGGGAAGGGAAGGAGGAGAAAGATACCAATGGAATTGACAGACTTGGATGAATAGCTCTCATCTGGATCTGAGTATATCCAGATACATTCTAAGTGCCAATTGCACAGCAAGCTTGATAATAAATCTGGCATGGGAGCCTAAGAACTGCATACAAGAGCTCAGAGTTATTCCTTGACCAAGTGCCCCATAAGCACATACAACCTTTCTAAAGCCACTAAGCAAATAAACAACGCAGTGCTCTGCCTGTGAGCAACTTGGCCCACCTGAACGGAGCTCTTTAGGACTGCACTCTTTGCTTTCACCCAACTGCTGTGCTTTAAAATATCTTCTACCATTGTCTGAAGGACTTCACTGTTTGAATTATCTTTTTTTTTTTTGGTCTTGGCTACATCCAGTCTGTATAAAAGACCCATTGCCCTCTTGTGGCTCTATTCCTTGTGAGCAGACTTTGTCCACAAGGAAGCCATGCCTGAGAATAGCCCTAACACAGCCTTTTTGTACCTTTCCAGATTTGCATCACAGAAGGAAATGCTGGCTTAGCTCCAGGCTCATGATTCACTGTAATCTTCCAAAGGAATATCCAGTTGACTAGAGCAATTTATTAGCCATGCCAAAAACAAAGGCAGGCACTATTTCTGGCATGATTTTTCCAAAGGCCCAAGCATAACAAGAGAGATTATGCCTCCATTTGCCATTTTTGCATTCAGAACCTGAGAAGCTGTGTTCGCTTCTCTTAAACTCACTTGAAGTCAGAGATTTTTGATGTGGCTTGTTGTCAGAAAACGAAGCCTCATCACTGAAAGAACATTGTTATCCTTCCAGACAAAGAGAAAGGCAATTGCACTTGGTCATACAAGCCTTATTGTAGGCAACTTCTTGAATGTAGATGCCATTTTAGCTTCCGTTGAACCAAACCTAAAGACTCCAAACTCTGGGGAAAACTACCTCTTAAAACACCAAAACAGAACACATGGAAACATTGACCAGTGCCATAGAGAGACAGACACAGAAGCATGAAATAGTCAACAAAGGAGAGATCCAACTTTTACTGCCAGATAACTAAATGTGGTTTGCTGCTCTGTGGTTTCTGATCATCAAGAAGACTTGTGTCAACTGGCATGAAAAGTTGTTTGTTTCTGTTCACCTCTTACTCAACACTTCCCTCCTCCTTCACACCTCATCCAGCATCTCTTGGTAATTTGCTCTTCATAGAATGGTAAGGTTGGAAGGGCCCTCAAGGATCATCTAGTTCCAAACCCCCTGCCATAGGCAGGGACACCTCCCACTAGAACAGGTCACTCAAGGCCTCATCCAACCTGGCCTTGAACACCTCTAGGGAGGAAGCAGCCACAACCTCCCTGGGCAACCTTTGCCAATGTCTCACCACCCTCACTGTAAAGAACTTCCTCCTAACATCCAGTCTAAATCTCCCCTCTGCCAGTTTAAACCCATTGCCCCTTGTCTTGTCATTACAAGACCTTGTAAATAGTCCTAGATTCTTTGAATTTACCCCTCACACAGCATCATCCACCTTCCAAAAGCAGCTTCTGTCTACTAGCCATGAAAACAAAAAAAAAAAAAAAAACAAAAAAAAAAAAGTGGAAAACAACCAAATTAGTTATTTTTTGTGTATATGCATTTCCCACATCCATCTCCAACCTAAAAGAGAGGGGGAAAAAATGAATTCCACACTAAGACTGTCTCAGCTCATACACTTTAGTCTTGAATGAAGCTTTTGACAACGGAATCACAGGATGCTAGATCCTAGGCAGTGCTGGGAAACCAGGACACAGACAGCCTAGGGGTTTTATTTGTTTTTGAAAAGGAATCTAGCTTCACTCCCTGAACAAGCAAACCAGTTTGCAAAACCCTCTATATCAAATGGGCTAAGCACTCTTTGGAAATCCAGCCCTTCACATCAGTTGTAACACTGCTCTTTACTCCTTCATTCAATTTTATATGTTAACACCTCAAAGTGCAGTCCAGGACCACTGTGGATCATAGAATCAACCAGGTTGGAAGAAACCTCCAAGCTCATCCAGTCCAACCTATCACCCAGCCCTATCCAATCAACTAGACCATGGCACTAAGTGCCTGATCCATTCTTTTCTTGAACACCTCCAGGGACGGATAACTCTAAGTTGCAGCCAAAATAAAAAGCCTGAGTTGCACTTGAATTTGTAACCTGCAGGCAAATGACTTCACAGGCTTTACCAACCCCTCGAGCCATCCTGTCTCCCACTTGGCACTGTCTTGCTGGAGCTCCCTGCCCTGTGGCTCTCACACAGCTGTCATGTTCATATTCCTGGAATTAAACAGAATTTCTGCTTCTGAGATTGCTCCAAACTTTCCGTTGCTAGTCAATAGCCTCCCAACGTTGACAGACACCATGATTCAGTTGGTTTCAACAATGTTCTATAGATGTACACTAACAGATAACAAATCTCCCAGAAAGTAACAAAGAGCACTCAGATTTATGCCCTTTTTCAGCCACAATTAGAAATGAGCTCACTTTAGAAGACTCTTAATTTTGTGGAAGCATGCACTGAAATTCAGATTTCAGATCTGGCTGTGCTGTCTCTAAAGTTCCACTCCAACATGTGAGAGCCAAACAGCTGCAACTGTGGTAAATTTCCAATTCAGACCCCCAGCTCTGTAACAGATTACTTGATTTGGGCCAGTTAGGCTCACATGCATCCAACAGCCCTTTCCATGGTATGAAAATATTATTAGAATGCCCAATAGTATTGCCCAAGCCAAGGCTGCTGTCCCAGTGCTTGTTAAGACAAGAAATAAAGGAATATAATTTAATTATTAATAGTTTCAATAATGAAACCTTATCAACTCAATTGTTACAATCTAATCTGCTCTGGGACAAAACCAGCTAAGTCCTCGCCCTCTTTTCTCCCTTTTTCTAAAGGCACAGAAGATGATCAGGGGGCTGGAACATATCTCCTATGAAGAAAGGCTGAGAGAGGTGGAGTTGTTCAGCCCAGAGAAGGCTCTGTAAAGGCCTTATTGCAGCCTCTCAATACTGAAAGGCAGCCAATACAGAAGATGGGGAGGAACTTTATAGGGGAGTGTAGTCACAGGACAAGGGATGGTGACTTTAAGCTAAAGGAGAGGAGATTCAAACTAGATATAACGAAGAACTTTTCTACAGTCGGGGTGGTGAAACACTGGCACACGTTGCCCACAGATATGATAGATGTTCCATGCTTGGGAACATTTGAGGTCAGGCTGAACAGGGCTCTGAGCAATCTGAGCTAGCTGAAGATGTCCCTGCTCACTGCAGGGGTGTTGAAGTAGATGACTTTTACAGCTCTCCCTTCCAACCCAGAATATTGCACGATTCTGTGATTATCCTATCATAGCCCATCACAGGTCTCCTAAGCTTTATTGAAACAGAAGGCAGAACATCTCCCAGGCCAAAGCCACAAGACTCTTTTCCTTTAGCAGACAAACTATTGTGTTCAGTTTTGGGCTCCCCAGTTCAAGAGGGACAGGGATCTACTCAAAAGAGTCCACCAGAGGGCTACAAAGATGATGATGATGGGGCTGGAGCACTGCCCCATCAAGAAAGGTTGAGGGACCTGGGGCTTTTTGGTCAGGTGAAGAGAAGACTTGGAGGGGATCTAATCAATGTTTGCAAATATCTGAGGGCTGGGGGTCAAGGAGGGGACAAATTCTTCTCAGTTGCACCCTGGGATAGGACAAGGGGCAGTGGGTATGAACTACAGCACAGGAAGTTCTACCTCAATGGGAGGAAGAGCTTTCGTACTGTAAGGGTCCCAGAGCACTGGCACAGGCTGCCCAGAGAGGTTGTGGAGTCTTCTTCTCTGGAGACTTTCAAGCTCTGTCTGGATGCGTTCCTGTGCGACCTGTGCTAGATTCTACAGTCCTGCTCTGGCAGGGAAGTTGGACTCAATGACGTATGGAGGTCCTTTCCAAACGCTAACATCCTGCGATGCCGCGAACCTGGTTTCTCCAGCCTGAGGAGCACGTTGGAGCAGTACCTGTGCCGTGCAGGAGAGGGCAGTGATGCACACACGCAGGCAGGCAGCAATCCCATCGACGTGCGTTTGGACACATTGCCTTTGAGTGCCAGTCTCTCCTGGAGGTTCAGATGCTACTCACGATCATCAGATTAAATTAAGGAATATGCCGCTATGGCACACAGCAACCTCGTGGTGACTACTCAAAACGAACGCAGGATGTTTGGTGGCAAATGAGAGAGATCCCCAAACGGGAGGGGTTGAAACACAATCGTAGAAAGTAAAGGATATGCTGAGATATAGCTTTAGATTGGGAAAAAGAAGACAACCCAGGGCAATTTGTCTCCTCTTTAAGTGCTGACAACTCGAAATCTAATTTCAATATAGGCACGTACAAACATAAGGTGGGAGAAGAGAAAGGGAAGGAGATTCCTGAAGTGTTCAAAGCTGGAATCTGCAAGCAACATCGTCACTGGATTCCGTAGGACTGAGGGATCTAAACACCAGCATGTATCTCAGTCAGGATCATGCTTCAGTAGCAAGTTAGTGACACTCAGAAAACCAGAAAATATTTGCTCCTAAAAAAAAAGAAAGATTTGTTCAAGAGTATTTTCACTTACACTTTTGGAAACTACTTCAACTTCTTGCTCTAGCAGAAATAATTCCCAAAGATGTTTCTTTGGGTTATGGTTTTGTTTGTTTGTTTTTATATGGAGTTCAGAGAAAAAAAAAATCAATATTCATATTCTTTAATATAAATTAACAGACATTAACAAGCACAATTTAAATGTGGGCTACTTCACAAATAGAAAGGAGCAAAGATAAGCTAAAACCTTGGAGAGCACTCCATGCCCCTCTGACATGTCCAAGCACCACCAAGATAGGTTTAATACATACTGTGAAGTGAGCAGATATTCATTTAGTGAGAAATTAGTATTTAGCCACTTCATAGGGGAACCCTCACAAGCACATCAAGTTCAGTAGATCCCATCAAACGTGTTAATGGTGAAGCTTCACAGCTGAGGAAGGCAGGAGAACCCAGTATTCAGGAGTGCTCATCCCACTGTTAGAATGAATGCAGTTCCCAAGGCCAAGTTATTCTGCACAGCTGAAAAGGTCTCAAAAATCTGTCACTCAAAGCAGGAGCAACAAAGGAGAGAAACTGGAGCAGTGCCCTGGCTTCCCTGGAAGGAACAGGGCATGGGCAGAACAAGGGTGTGTGCCAGCACTCACACAGCACAAGCCACTTGAACCTTCCTACAGCAGAAACTCATACCAAGGCTATCTGGGCAGCAAGAGCCACCATGCAGGAGGCAGAAAGTGCCAGGCAAGGCAGGCCATCATCGAACGGTTTCAAGGACAGCAACTGATAGTACCAGCTCCTAACAGAGATGGTACTGCTTTGTGTGTTGGGTCTCCAGAAGGATAGTGATATCAGCAAGGTACTTAGTATTCCTCCCAACCTGACTGTCCAGAATCCTTCAGATGGAGAAGCTGACTCAATTCAACCAGAGCAAATTCAGCAAACAAAAAAAAAAAGACAGGCGAATAGATGTGAATGGAAGGTACTTCAAAATGCTCCCCAAATTTACATACTCAAAAGTCTTGAGGAGCTTCTCTCCAGAGTCAGACTCTAAATAAAATACAAATCCAAATTCTTGTGTCTGAAAGGAGCCACAGGAAAAGATAGAAGATTTAGTCAGGTAAAAATAGGACTACAGTAACTTTGCTTAATGCATGCCCCTCCAGAAATAAGAAGCCACTGGTCAGTAAGCCTCAAGTCCCATGCCTAGATGGCAGGTTGTAGCCAGTCAAATGAAGTAGCTGAAATTGCTCTGAATGAAGTCTAGAAGGTTGGTTAGCATCTGCATAAATCAGGCCCTGCCATCACAAGCCCTGAAACAAGCAGCCTTGGAGAAGCTTACACCCTCCCTGTGATAATGCTCCATATTCCCTTCTTTGGCACAGCTCGTCTCACTTAGCTCAGCAAAATTTCCACCCCACAAAAACACCACACACCAAGAAAGATACCACTGCAATTTCAATGCAAAGTGTCCTTTGGCTGCAGGCCTGGGGAGCAGGAACCGCCACTTCAGCAGAGGATGATCCATGGATGGGGGCATATGTTTGCAAACAGGTGCAGAAGGCCTGCACATCACGCTCAGGTGTAATAAAAGCCACCACGAGGTGTTATCAGAGTGGTGAGAGAAACAGGCAAAGCATCTGGCATCTCCAGCAGCAGCATCTGCTGAGCATCAGGTACTCACTTGGTATTGCTAATGCTGTCTTCTATGACTGTGCATTGTATTCCCAGCGCTCCTACATGCATATGAAGCTCAACAGCATGAGCCTAAGTGAATATTTAAGCTAGTGTAAACAGCCTACTCATTTAAACAAAAGCCACCAACCAAACACAACAATAACAACAATAAAAGCAGACAATGAGAAAGCAGCTCAAATATGCAAAGAGTACACAAAAAGATCTCTATTATTTCCGTAACTTCTCCGTGGTAACTAGAGCTGTATCAACAGTACCTCTTAGTGGCCACAGTAATCTGCTACCAAAAAAAAAAGAGGAGGGAAGATGAAAAAAAAAAAAAATCATGAGTGGAAACATTAGGTAAAAAAGAAAAATTAAGAAAAAAAAATAAGGCAAGAGAAGAAGGGATTTGGTAGTCTACCTTGAATGATCTTGGACACATTATTTCAGATAAAATTGTTCCCCTTCCTGCTTTAAAAGGATGACTGTGAGCAGATAGCACTCAAGCTACGTTCTGTGCACCACATGCACACAATTCCCACAAGTCCTGCTAGAATAATTCTCCCAGCTTTGAAAGCCCATGTGTTTAAAAGTACAGAACCCATTGGAAGCATTTCAAATATGTTAAGTAAGATCCATACCAAGGTAAATAGACTTCATGTTTCTTTCCTTACAGGCTGTGGAAAGGGGCGAATGGGGAATGGGGTCCATATAATCACTTACAGTGCTTCGAGATACCTAAAAATAACAAAGCATGAAGTAACTCTTGACAACCCTGTACTTCACTTCTCCAAGTGTGAAGGGTTTCTGAACAGCTGGATGATCTATTTGGCTCTAGGGAAAGGATCCCAAGATGTTAGGAACTGGAAGGCACCCAAAGAGATTGTCAAGTCCAACCCCCCTGCCAGAGCAGGACCATACAATCTAGCTCAGGTCACACAGGAACACATCCAGACAGGCCTTGAAAGTCTCCAGAGGAGGAGACTCCACAACCTCTCTGGGCAGCCTGTTCCTGTGCTCTGTGACAGTAAAGAAGTTCCCCCTTGTGTTAAGCTGGAACCTCCCATGCTGCAGCTTCCATCCATTACTCCTTGTCCTGTTCCAGGTAGCAAGTGAGCAGAACCTGTTCCCCCGCTCCTCACCCCCAACCCTCAGATATTTATAATTAAGTCTCCTCTCAGTCTTATCTTCTCCAGACTAAGAAGCCCCAGGTCCCTCAGCCTCTCCTCATAAGGCAGTGTTCCAGTCCTCTAATCATCCTCATAGCCCTCCACTGGACTCTTTTAAGTAGATTCCTGTCCCTCAAACTGGGGAGCCCAAAACTGAATGCAGTACTCAAGATGAGGTCTCACCAGGGCAGAGTAGAGGCAGAGGAGAACCTCCCTCTATCTGCTGGACACACTTTTCTTAATACACCTCAGGATCCCATTGGCCCTCTTGGCCACAAGGGCACATTGCTGTCCCATAGACAACTTTTTATCCACCAGCACTCCCAGGTCCCTTTCCACCAGGCTGGTTTCCAACAGATCACCTCTCAACACGTACTGGTGCAGTTTATTATTCTTCCCCAGGTGCAGGACTCTGCAGGACAGGCGCACACAGGCTGCCTGCAGGGCTGGGAAACACTTTTCTGTGGCCTGCCTAGGGAAGGGGTATACAGGATCACAAAACACAAAGCATCACCTCCAGAGCACACTGCTAAGGCATAGCCTGTACACATAAGGGATGGAGCACACAGACCACTTCAGAGAGGTCATGACTGTACACTACGTTGCAACTAAAAGAATGAAGAAAGGAAACAGCAACAATCCTAAGTAAAATCTTCCCAGATGTAGTCAATCAAATACTGGAAGATATAGAATGAAAATTAAGGTTACTGCTACCCCTCAGCTGGCCAAGCCAGTCCAGAACTACCATTCACCACAGGGAATGTCATCATGCAACATCTTCCAGCCTTGTTAAGTTTAGCATTCATTCAGTTTAATATAGAAATAAGTGAGTTGATTACTGGCTAAGTTTAAACTAGTATCGATTTGGCATGCAGGCAGTATTCAAATGCCCTCTACTTATCATTTAAGTACGAGCTGGAGTGCTAAATTTCCTCTGACTCTACCTCACGCCTGTAAATCTTCCAGCCAGTCATTAACTGCCTGGTAAAGGACTGGCACCTCATATATTGTCACTTAATTATGTTATGCTACATTGGGCTTCCTAGGAGGCACTCATTTAGCACAAAAACACCTCTAAAGAAAACCATGTAGACAGACTGTCCGAGCCAGGGACGATGAAGAATGCTGCTGACAGGGGAACAGAAATGACAACTAAAACAGCCTTTGGAACGGAAGGAGAAACCGTAGCGACGGGGAAAAAGAAACCAAGCATGGACATTTGAACCGTCAGATAAACAGCAGCTGACAGGACATTTTAGATCTGGAAGGAGGGGGCAGAGGAGGAGGAGGAGAAGTGCACCAAAGTGGAAATAGAAAATTACCCTCCTGAATGAACGAGATGTGTTTGGAATGAGTCACAGGGGAAGGCGAGTGCAAACATCAGCAAGTCGAGAAGCTGACGGCGCGGTACCTTGCTCCTGAACCCGCTCTGCAGAAACGAGAGACGGCTGAATAAACACAGCGAGAAAAACAGCCTGCTCTCCGCTCCGACCTCTGCAAGCTTGACATCAAAATGCTTTTCTGGGCACAGTCCTATGAGCACAAGGAAGACATCACCACTGATGACTTCAACATAGGCAAAGGACCTTCAGCACCTCAGAATTGTCCTTCCTTTTCACCCCAAAGGGGAGGGAAAGGGACAGAGACACGCTTCGAACTTTCCAGCTACAGAAGGAAAAATAGCCCTGCTGTTGTACAACACATGCTGCCTTCACAAACCCTGCTGCCAGCAAAACCCAGACCAGCAAAAGTGAGCATCAAATAGCCATATCGGTGAGGGAGGTAAAGCAACTCTTGCTCTGCCACGTGGCAATCACACACACGCACACACACGTGCCCACACACACTTTCTTCAGCCACTAGAGCCACTGGGGATGCTGCTATGGATGGAAAGAAGTTTACAGAAAGGCAGGTCTGCATCTTTCGCTGCTCCACAAGAAAGAAGAATTTGGAGCATTTATAATGACAAATGGTTACAGTGCAAGTTTTACTCCTCTACCTTGGCTAAACCTTATTTCTTCTGCTTTCTGTAAATGTCAGAATTTCTCCTACTCCCAGTAACATTTACCTGGCTGGAAATCAGTGCTGTCCAAAACACAGTTGCCACTGCTGTCCTTGGCAGCTTTACACTTCAGTCTGGTGTCATTTAGCTACATCAAGTCTTTGGACAAAGCCAGGAATTATATGGAAATTGCCAGTGAGGACCAACATTCAAGTAGGTTTCACCCCCTCCAAAACAGAATTTTCATTTGATATTACAAAATTTAGGATGATCTGAATCTAACTAAGAATTTTCATTCAGAACATAAGCTTTAAGCACATACACCTAATTTGCTTGAAAATAATTGCCATGATGCTTTCCCCCCACTTGTCATTGATAAATTGGAACTTTCTTCTTGGGAAGAAAACTCACTTCCTGAGAAAACCACAAATAGCACAGGCAGGGAGTAAGAAATTTGGTTTGCTTCATATCCCGGAGACTACTCAGGAGAGCATCCTTTCAATCTGTGGATGGTAAAGCATCAGTGCCACTGCTTGCCTACAGAACACTGTATTGTTTACTGCCAGATCACTCAGACAAGGAGCCTTCTCAACACTGAAGATGTCTGATCAATAATGTTGGGTTCACAGAATCACAGAAACATTCAAGTTGGAGAAGCCCCTCAGGATCACCAAGTTCAACCCATATTCCTACTCTACAAGGTTCACCCTAAACCATATCCCCAAGCACCACATCCAAAAGATTTTTAAACACATCCAGGGTTGGTGACTCAACCACCTCCCTGGGCAGACTATTCCAATGCCTGACCACTCTTGCTGGGATTTTTTTTTCCCCTAATATCCAGTCTAAACTCACCCAATCACAGCTTGAAGCCATTCCCTCTTGTTCTGTTACAAACTGCCTCTGAGAAGAGACCAGCACCAACCTCTCCACATCCTTTCAGGTAGCTGTAGACAGTCTCCTGCACAGCTCTCTTTGCTGTGCAATTAAGCAGATGCTGTTAGACACCATCTTGCTTCACGTGCTACTGAAACAATTACTACAAACTGCACTTAAAGGATTTCTAAAACAAGAAACAACATAGGTGTATATCCCTCCAAGTCAAAGAATGTAAGTGAATTGAAATCTATCCTTTCCCTTTCCTTATCTCCACATCATTTTTGCCAGCAAAAGGTCAATTACTTGCTCACAAACAACCAGCTCACACAATCTGCAATATTAATGAAACCTTAGTCACCAGTTCTGGCTGCCTACAAGTATAAAAAGCAGCAGTGCTGCAAGCCTCTGTCAGTGCTGGTCAGGAAATTATACCCCCACTTCCCAAACCACACAAAAGCATTTTAGGAAAATGAACAATTTCCAATTTAATTGGAGTTTCCAGTTTACATACAGAGTTAAAGTTTGTTTGGTTTTGGCAACTCAAACCTTTTCTCAGTTCAGTAAGTTTCGAGTGTTTTTGAAGACAGCCTAGAAATTCAACCCAAGTGGAAAGTTTTCGTTTGAGTTTTTCATTTCATCAGAAAGTTTATTTCTCCCATCCCATAGACCTTGGGCCAAATGAACCAATCGGCCTCATAGGAAATGTCCCTTTCAGGGACACACAGGACTTCTACCTTCTTACTTAATCATTACATAGTCAGTTCACACTGTACTGCCCACATCCAAAAATCAAACTCCTGCATGTTTATCCTGGGCTGCTTTTTTTTTTTCCCAGTATTATTTGCAAAGGTTGAAATCGATTTGTGAAGCTTACTCTAAAGCAGCGCAAATAAGTCTTGAAACATTCATTGTAAATGTCACACAACAATGCTGATATCAACGTTTTGGACAGCTTTTTACATGTGCTAACAGTGCACAAAATCTTAGAAGATTAGCATCTCGCTGCAGAACTAAAGGCAGATGACAAGGCTTCAAATAAATTACAACAGCAGCAATCTGTGCTGGTTTCGGGTCACGGAGATCTCTGGACACACCTGAGGCTGCCGCCTTTGGTTTTGTCACAGGGAAAGAAAATAGTGATCTGCAGAAAGGTGCTGCAGAGAGCAGCTTCCAAACCTTAGAATAGTTCCACTTTTACAAAAGGTGAGCTTACGTATAGTGTGCAAACAGTGTAATTGCCAGTCAGAATTTCTGTCTGTCAGAAGATATAAAAATATTTGCGTTCCTTCAAGGGATGTAAGTGTCCTGTAGCATCCACTAGTTCTCAATCCTAACCGTCAAAGACTGTGTTAAATTGGAATCTACACATTTTAATATTTCACACTGGCAGCCATCTGATTTCCTCAGCTGACCTTTGATTTCTACTTCGCCAGCAACTCCTGTCCTACAAACCTCCGCCCAAATTATCAAACTGAAAAATGGGAAAAGATAATGAAAATCAGAGAAAGAAACTATGCAGATCTATTTCCTGACACCCCAGCCCATTTTCATCAATTCTTCTTCTCTATTCATTCATTAATATCAAGGCCATCAGAAGCTGCAATGAAGAATGTTAGAGGTAGCTGAATATATTGGAACAACAACTTTGCAATAGGACTCAAATCTGGCAACCATACACGTGTTGGGCTAGGACTTACTGCTAGTGATCCACTGGTCAAATTCCAACTCTAGTAGAGCTACACTACTAATCGCTTGGCATAGCAAAATAGATTTCCGTCTCTTCTTCCCCAAGGCAGCTTTTCTAACTTAATCTCTTCCTCTTTTGGACAGGTCAACTCAAAACATACGAACAAGACCAAATCGAATGAGACCAAAATCTGCCTAGAAATCTTCAGAACTGCAGTGCTGGAGGCACAGACATCTTATACGAGTTCAATAGCAGCTTAAGGGGCCACAGTCTAACCAGCTCTTAGGTAATTCATCAGATGTCACACAGCAAGAGCAAATGTTCCCTCTGCTTTATAACCCACACACCAGAAGCCACATAAACAGAAGTCATCTCCTAGTGCGTGCACCAAATGGTTTCTCCTAGATGTTTTCTCTGCCTACTTTTTACAGGGCACCTTGGGGGCTCTTGCATGAAACATAATACCCTGCTTGGTAGTAGTGTGTTTGTCCCTGCAGCATTAGTTTTCTTTCTGAATCCAACAAAAACATAGAAGGGAACAATTTTATGTTCTGCTGCTTCCTTAAACATACTGTAAGAGACAACTTTTAGCAGAAAATTTCTACTTGGGGAAAATCCAGACACTGTTTCTATGGAAAGATAAGGACTGTGATACTAAATGGTGTGAACGTAAATCATCTGCCACACTGCTTTTAATAAAGTCTCACCATGCCTGTTAGAAGACCAATTGATATATGTGGTAAATAACTGAACTTAACTATTGGCTGTGATGGATACACACAAAACAGCTCATACCAGTTTTATAAAGAACAATGAAGCTACATTTAAAAGAGATTTTGCACTGGCGTGGCAAGTCTTGTGTATTGTAGAATATTATTTTGTTAAATAAGCTCAGGTCATCCCAACAGGGAAAAGAGCCATAACGACTTTTCCTCGGGTTTTTTTCTAAACAGTAAAAATTTCTACCTACAAAGTCATTAAAGCATCCATTTTTTTCCTATATGTATATATATGCGTGTGTATATGTGTGCATCTGTGTGTGTGTATACGCGTGTATGTATGTGCGTGTCTATAAGTGTCTCTCTGTGTGTGTATATGTGTGTGTCTCTGTGCACGTGTGTACGTCTATACGTATGCACGTGTCTCTATACATGTGTGCGCACGTGCGTGTGTGTCTATATGTGCGTGTCTGCATGTACACATGTGTGTACACATGTGTGCACACGTGTGCATGTACATGTACACATGTGTGTCTGTACGTGCGAGTGCGTGTGCGTCTGTGCGTGCAAGCGCGTGTGCGTCTGTGCGTGCGTGCGCATGTCAGTACATCTACGTGTGAGTGCATGTCTGTACGTGCACGTGTGCTCATACATGTGTGTGCACATACATGCATGTGCATGTGTATGCATATATGTGTGTGTGTGTTTATGTATATATAATATATCAAAAGCCATAGTTTGGCACAAATGGCTTTACTTCCTCTTTGTGTTTATGGTATTCCATGAAAAGCTGCATGCTCCCACATCTTACTAATCTATAATTAAAAATATACATAACCACAAAATATATCTGGTTGGAAGAGACCTCAAAGATCATCTAGTTCAACCCTTGGCCCAGCACTGAAGGGTCAACACTAAACCATGTCCCTTATTCACCAGGTCCACACGTCATGGTTGGGCATAAATTTAGCCAAGTAATCACTTAAGTGNGTACACATGTGTGTCTGTACGTGCGAGTGCGTGTGCGTCTGTACAAGCGTGTGAGTGCGCATGCATGTGCGTGCGTGTGCGTGTCTGTATGTACATGTGCATCTGTACGTGCGTGTGCCTGTACATGTGTGTGAGTGCGTGTACGTGCGCATGTGTCTGGCCGTGCGAGTGCCTGGCCGTGCGAGTGCGTGTGCGTCTGTGCGTGCAAGCGCGCGTACGTGTCAGCGCTTGTGCATCTGTGCGTGCAAGCGCGCGCACGTGTCAGCACGTGTGCGTCTGTGCGTGCAAGCGCGCGTACGTGTCAGTGCGTGTGCGTCTGTGCGTGCAAGCGCGTGTGCGTCTGTGCGTGCGTGCGCATGTCAGTACATCTACGTGTGAGTGCATGTCTGTACGTGCACGTGTGCTCATACATGTGTGTGCACATACATGCATGTGCATGTGTATGCATATATGTGTGTGTGTGTTTATGTATATATAATATATCAAAAGCCATAGTTTGGCACAAATGGCTTTACTTCCTCTTTGTGTTTATGGTATTCCATGAAAAGCTGCATGCTCCCACATCTTACTAATCTATAATTAAAAATATACATAACCACAAAATATATCTGGTTGGAAGAGACCTCAAAGATCATCTAGTTCAACCCTTGGCCCAGCACTGAAGGGTCAACACTAAACCATGTCCCTTATTCACCAGGTCCACACGTCATGGTTGGGCATAAATTTAGCCAAGTAATCACTTAAGTGATTATATGAAATGAGGGGCAATCTGTTAAGTGATTTTATGAAATGAGGGGCAATCTCTTAACGGATTGCACCTTATTTCATAATGGTCCAGTATCAGAATGTCAATTGATATCATAGACATGGAATCACAGAATGTCAGGGGCTGGAAGAGACCTTGAAAGCTCATCCTGTCCAACCCCTCTGCCAGAGCAGGATCCCTTAGACCAGATCACACAGGAACACATTCAGGTGGGTCTTGAATATCTCCAGAGAGGGAGACTCCACAATGCCTCTGGGCAGTCTGTTCCAGGGGTCTATCATCTTCACAGTGAAAAACATTCTTCCTCAGGTTCACATGGAATCTCCTATGCCTCAACTTCCACCCATTGCCCCTTGTCCTGGCACTGGGCATCACCAAGAAGAGGCTGGCTCCATCCTCCTGGCACTCGCCCCTTACAAATTTATAAATATGAGTGAGGTCACCCCTCAGTCTCCTCCTCTCCAAGCTAAAAAGCCCCAGCTCCCTCAGGCTCTCCTCATAAGGAAGAGCAGAGTAGAGGGGAAGGAGAACCTCTCTCAATCTACTAGCCACAGCCCTCCTAATGCACCCCAGAATGGCATTGGCCCTCCTGGCCACCAGAGCACACTGCTGGCTCATGTCCATCCTTCCATCCACCGGGACTCCCAAGTCCTTCTCCCCTTCGCTGCTCTCCAGCAGGTCAATCCCCAAACTATACTGATCCATGGGATTGTTCTTTCCTAGGTGCACGACTCTACATTTGCCCCTGTTGAACTTCATTAATTTTCTCCCTGCCCATCTCTCAGCCTGTCTAAGTCTCTCGGAATGGCAGCACAACTCTCCGCTGTGGCAGCCACTGCCCCCAGCTTGGTGTTATCAGCAAACTTGCTGACAGTGCACTTGTTGCCCTCATCCTGGTCATTAATGAATACATTAAGTAATAGTAGTCCCAGTCCTGACCCCTGAGGAACTCCACTAGTGACAGGCCTCCAGCATATACTATCCAAAAACCATGGTCCAAATCTCATCTCAGCATTCAGGCTTAGAACAAAAAGAGATCTATTAGCTACTTCCAAAACAGTTGCTCTATCATAATTCCTCTTCAAAGTCATGTTACCACTAGGAAACTTCATGCCTTATCCCAGTAAACCAGGGCTCTCAGGGACAAAACAAAGGGAGAAAGAGCCCTTAAACCTTTAAAGACACATTAAACAAATTCTGCTGTAATAAGAATCTTGCAGTCCTAACTGAGCTGTTGATAGAATCAATAGTTCACCATGGATTCTGCACACTGTAATAAAAAAAGCAATTTACACTTTCCAGAAGACTATTATATAGCCCATAAGAATGATAACTAAGAACAGAAGAGTATTAAATCCTGTCTTTAATACATTGCACTTGCATGCTCATAGCATCAAGCTCTGTTTGGGGGAGGGGAGAGTGGGGGAATGTGCATTTGGACCCCAAATGAGCCAAGAAAACAACAAGAATAGGACTATTTTAGTGTGATAATAGAGTAATTAGATTGTATTCTCCCAGGAATCAAGTTGATGGTTAGGTAACAGATTTTTCTGGACATATATTCAGTGGTCTCAGGATAAACATACTAAACAGGCTTTTGAACCTCTTTGAGGAGTCTTTGTTTTACCATCAAAATAAAAATAATCATTGTAGTAATATTCCCACTTGTCCATTCTTGAAGGTGCTTATTTCTGGGGTAAAATAATCATCATCACCATCATCTCACATGGAGTTGAATGCAGAAGCTTGCAGAAAAAAAATCCTCACACGAATGCAGAAATGTCTGTGTGCTCAGGTTCAAAATTAACCTCTGTGGCTGACCACAAACCTCATTAACTAGAGTCTGCATTCCCACGTTAGTACATGAAGCACAAGCGAGAACAGACTATCGACTGCACTCGCAATTCAGCACCACGACTTCCCAGGCTGCATCAATCCGAGGGTCCTCCTCAGCCTTTGAATATGGATTATGGAACCATTCTGCTAGAACCATGTAACTGGAAAAATGCTATACTTCAGCTAAGGCCTTGCCAAATCCCAGACTGACATGCACTCGAGGAACTAGATGAATTATCACAGACTTAGTAAACCACCTGGAGGCATCTTCATGGCTAGGGATTTACTCCAGATATTCTTCAGAGTGCTGTGTACAGTACTGTGTACAGTTCTGGAGCCCCCAACACAAGGAGGACATGTAACTGTTTGAGCCAGTCCAGAGGAGTCCACAAAGATGCTCAGAGGGCTGCAGCAGCTCTGCTATGAGGACAGGCTGAGAGAGTTGGGGCTCTGCAGCCTGGAGAAGAGAAGGTTTCCAGGAGACCTTGGAGTAGCCTTCCAGTATCTGAAAGGGGCTACAGGAGGGCTTGAAAGGGACTATTGACAAGGTCTTGTAATGACAGGACAAGGGGTGATGAGTTTAAACTGGCAGAGGGGAGATTGAAACTGGATGTTAGGAAGAAGTTCTTTACAGTGAGGGTGGTGAGACACTGGCAGAGGTTGCCCAGGGAGGTTGTGGCTTCTCCCTCCCTAGAGGTGTTCAAGGCCAGGTTGGATGAGGCCTTAACCAATCTGTTCTAGTGGGAGGTGTCCCTGCCTATGGTGAGGGGCTGGAACTGGACGATCTTTGAGGTCCCTTCCAACTTAAACCATTCTGTGATTCTATAACACCAAGGTCACATTAGAAAGATCTTTTCCACAATTAACGTCCGTAGTACAATCCACATCAACAACACTTTATAATCAGGTAGTTCTGCTCCGGTTTTCCTTTACTCTTTCTCCATGTATCAAATGTCATACCTTGCCTTGTGCCTCCAGATTCCAAGTAAACTTACAAATTTAGCCTAGGAATATGTTTTTTCCATCTGCTAGGATATATTTCAGAATATACACATGCATACGACCCAGCAGAATACAGCTCAGATCAGAGAGGTTTCTAAACCTCTAACACCAAAGTCTCCTTCTGCAATGGAGTTACAAAGTTCTACTCCAAAGCACAACGTTTCTGGCATCGATACATCACCACAAATCAATTCCACACCCTTTGCCTTTTTGAGAGAGCAGGCCAAAGTATTTTGGCTCCGGTCTTCTAAAATAAATAAATAAAAAAAAAAAAAAAAGCAAAATCAAGAGAGACAACCAACAGTTGAGCATTTCATCCCAAAGTGTGAAATGCCTGGCAAAATTATACAGGGCTGAGTATGATACTACAGTAGAAAACCTTGGGGGTTATGAACTTCATCTATAACACCTGCCACAGAGAGGGATTTGGAACTTCGTCTTTGCATGCCAGTAGTTGGGTGATCCCTGACATTGTCTTAGAGAGCTTCTGTGACTATCCAATATTTGTAGGTTGCTGCTATGGTACATCTCCATAATGTCACCTACTGCAGGAGGTGAAAGCCATGTCAGATATGCTGAAGCTATATCTGAGCCCAACGGCCAGGAAAAGCAGCCTCAGAAAAGCTTGCTTTTACCCTCATCCCTTTCAAAGCACTGACTGTTGGCTTGAATTCATCTCAGAGGAATGCAAATGCTAGTAAACAACTGGAAGATACTGCCCAAGGAGGATGTGTAATCTCCATTAGTCGAGCCTCTTTAAAACAGGTCAAACATTAGTCTGAAAGAATCTTGATATACCTGAGTCTGCTTTGGAGGAAGGTTTAACCCAGGGTACTTGCTGGAGATCAAAGCTCCCAGCCATGATCGCTCTAGGTCCAGGATATGCCACAAAGAGCAGGAAAAAGAAAGAGTCCTTGAATGAAGTTTGTTGAAATAAGGCTGCTTTAAACGTTCACATCAAAATCAAAACCAAGCTGAACTTCTCTAGTTTAAAGCTCTGCTCCACAGCCAAATAGAAATATAAGCCTATCATGCATGAATAAATTCTGAATTATTTGAGCTGGCTCACAAATCTGCAAGGGAAAAAAGAAAAGAAAAAAAATCAAGCACCCCCATGCAAACACTAAGAACAGTACTTAAAGTTTCACAGCAAAACCAACCCTTTACTTCTGAAACTTGAAAAGAGTCTTTGGGCTTTTTTTTTTTTTTTTTTGCTTTCTACCACCTCATGACAAACAAATCTTCTTGGTTTTGCACAACCCCAGTTGTGTTCTTTACACATCGCGTGACTGACAAATCTAAAAGGAAAAAAAAAAAGGGGGGGAGGGGGAAGAAAGAAAGAAAAAAAAGAAATCTTCAAAAACAAAGCTCAAAATAGAGTTTTGGAGAAAATCATTTTTATATGGAAGTCATCAAACCATAGAGAAGATATTTTTTTTCCACCCTGTTGTTCTCCAGGGCTTGTACTGGGAGCAACTTTTCCAACAGCAACAGTGGTTCTGTTTGCAATTCATCTCTCCAGCGAGCGTTTTCTAACTTAAAGAAGTGTCAGTGAGGGGGGGGGAAAAAAAAAAAAAAGGAGGGGTCAGAAGACAAAAATGCAAACTTCTTTAAAGCAGGGATTCTATAGGGATGAGACAGCTGAGCTTTGCATGCATGTGCATGTATTTTGCATCTAAAGGAAGTCTCGCTTACATGGCAAAACCGCTAGCGGTGAGAATTATACGACTCCGACTTCCTCCAGTTTGGCAGGGCAGTAAGAGCTCTGCAGAAGGCAGCCACTGTGGTTTGACTCTCGCTGATAATAGTGGACCCTCCCTCCACCCCCTGAAAACTCAGCACTCTAAAAATAAGAAGGAAGCAAAAGCAGAGCCATTTCCTTGCCAACACCAGTAGCTGGGAGGCCTGGAATGATGCCATTAGATACCCTGCTATTTATTGCCCATTTCCACCCCGTAGGAAGCTTGAGGAAGTTGTTGCCAAAAGAAAAAAAAAAAAAAGAAGGGAGAAAAATAAACCTTCCTGTTTGGCTTAACATTTGACAGGACAAAGTCAGATAATTCTAGCTCTACATTTTGCACGTTCTTGCCCACAGTTGTTTTCCTCCAGAGGTTCCTTCTAAAAACAAACAAGGATTTTTATACATCAATGGTTTCAAAGCAAACACAGGAAGTATCTTCTCCACTCTCCTACACATACCTTCCCCTGCTTTGCCTGCTGCTTCACTCTCTCTTCACTGGACACTTTCATTCTGGACAGCACAAAACCAGGAGCATTAAAATATATACTCATTAATTCAGGTTCTTTCAGAAATTACTGCTTCACCAGCACCAGAACTTTTGCAATTCAGCTCTGGTTTTAACCAACTGTCTTGAATCAGGGTTGTAACTCTGGGGGAAAGAGGAGGACAGAGCAACTTCTGAAGATTCACTGAGTGAATCTGTCCAATTCAGAAATGATTCAGACTATTTGCCCAAAGAAGGTCATACCTCCAAGGCTACAAAGGTGCCTTGGCATGCCTTTCTGAAGTTGTCTTGATAGTTATTACTATTAGCTTGAAGTGAAACAAACTATCATCTGGCAGAGCTAAGCTAAGTCCATCCAGCTCAGGGTCTCCAAAGCCTGCTTCATTGAGGACTTGCAAACTACATCAGAAATATCACAAAAATCTAAAAAAAAAGTCTAGGTTGAGATCAGGTGAATGTCTGAAAAGCTGTTTTCAAGAGTCTGCTGCAAACTGAGGTTGGCTAAGAAGTGGTCCAACATTTCTTTCCTCGTGTGAAAAACACTGAAGTCACTTCCAGCTTTGTTAACAAGATGCACCAAAGGCTAGTACGTGGGTGAGGGGAGCAGCAAAATGTGTACTTTGGAAGCTGCCAATTTTTCTTTCCTTAATTCTCCATCCAAGTAAACTTATCTTAAAAACTTAACCCAAGTTCATAGAGATTTCCAAGTCAATCACAAATAGACTCCTTGAAGTTTTTGATTAATAAATAAAGCGCTTGCCAGTAAAAATAAATAAATTAGTGAAGAAATGCCCATCTGACAAGGAAGATAACGAGCTTTCCAGCCTCCCCTGCAATCCTGACTCACTTCTGATGCTAGCAGAACCTGGACCACTCACGTGGCTGCTGCATCCTCCTTCACTCTTCATCACCAAGTACCCTGAGTTATAAAAACGTTTCATTTCTACAGCAAGACTCTGGCCACGTCAAGCATTTCCCCCAGGGAAGACAGTAGACAGCCCTTTTGGGTCAGCACTACTCTTTTTGAGGTGCAATGGACATACCGGCCCCACGGCAGAGACCTAGGCAAACTCCATGCTCTCTGCCCCATGTCCTGACACAGACTGGCTCCAACACAGAGTAAACTCAGGCAGCGACAGAGAAAGGTAACCAGCAAATTCCTCCAGCCAAATTGCCAGGACTGGGCAGACCAGATTCCGTCTGACCCACAGCCTGGAAACATGCTACAGTACAATAGAGACTGCATATGGTGGGAACATGTGGAAATACATCATTAGGACAGGGCGGGATGTTTGCTTCCTGTCCTGCTAACGTTTTTGGGATTACAACAACAAATTCTTCTGCACCGGGACACAAAAGAGGAGACAGAGTGAGAGACGTCTCTCCCCACATCCCCCTCTTAGGAAAAGAGGCATCCACACAGGACAGCCAAAAGCCCAGTAGTCATAGCTCGTAACACTGAAGGAACAGGAACCTGAGAATCAAGACCTCATGTTTGGCAGACATCTCCTGCATTCCCAGGAAAAGCTTTACCCTCCAGGGTACTGGCTATTCTGAGCTCTCTGCTCTGGCTTTGTACAGGAAACTCAGTGCCAGATCACAGAAATTTCCACGCAAAAGTTTCATCCAAAGTGACAAGTTTCCATGAAAAGGTCTGATGAAGAAATGTTCTCTTGGAAAATTCCTAGCAAGCTCTAATCTTCACGTTAAATCACGGCCACAGATTTACAGCACTTTGCTCCACACATGCTGACTGGAGCCTAGTAAAACTGTGCTGAGCTCTGGTTCCCCCTCCACCCCTCCTTTGGGACATATAAAATTTTTGCATCCTCTGGGTCCTGTATAACTTCCTGGTCAAAAATACAGTACCTTTTTTTGTGAATCAGACTCCTGTTATTCATCAGGAGCAAAGCATACGGGCCTGAGTCTTCATAGCCTTCCTTTTTGTTCTTATTTAGTCATACCATATTCTTAGACATCCTCCCTGAATGGTGTGGCAAAGACTTCAGAAGCATGAAAGGGTTTCTGCTACTTGCAAAGGGTTACAAGCAACTGGAAATTCTTCACTTGCTCCCTGCTGTTTCGGAAGAGCAGTGGCATCTTCTAAATAAGCAGAGACAGCTGAAAACAGGGATGAATCTCCCTCCAATGCAGCACACAGTATCATTGAGACTACTACTGTGAATCAAAATGTTTGACTTGTAATACCCAGCCTTAACAGAACTTCTGCCTGCATAGAAATTAAGTTATTTCTCTTCACTCTTCAGTGGAAATGACACTTCTCTTTCATCAGAAGTAAGCATCAGAAGGCAGGCTAGCTCCACCACAATTTAGGTTTTAAGGAGGATGTTGTCCTACCCTTCCCAAAGTTTGAAACCTTATCCTTCAGTCTCCTTATTTCTTTCTTCCCAAGGACAGCATCCAGCACCATGAAGCTATCTCTGCTGACACACCATTCCAATTACAGACTGCAGATCCATGTTAGATTTGGACTGCAGTATGACAAAGTCATCATACTAGCAACCAGCAACTTAAAAAGATCACTGATTTCTACATGACTATAGACAAAGAACAGACACCAAGGGCTAAACTTGGCTTGAATTATCTCATATTTGACAGAGGCCAAGTGTGAGTACACGGACAGTTCTCCTGGAGCAGGTGATGTGCAGTCATGTTGTTATTCCACAGCAACTGACTCCTGTGCTGAAGCTGCACACTTGTAGATATGGATCAGCCAAGACACAGCATTGATCTAACTTGAACAAGAAGTAGCCCAGGGAGTCAGTTTGAAAAAGAGGAGGCTGAGGGGAGACCTCATGCCTGTCTACAGCTACCTGAAAGGACATTCTGGAGAGGTTGGTGCTGGTCTCTTTTCACAGGTAAATAGCCGTAGAACAAGAGGGAATGGCCTCAAGCTGCGACGGGGTAGATTTAGAGTAGGTATAAGGAAAAAAAAATTCCCAGCAGAATGGTGAGGCATTGGAATGTGTCACCCAGGGAGTTACCAGCCCTAGGTGTGTTTAAAAGTCATTTGGATGTGGTGCTTGGGGATATGGTTTAGGGTGCACCTCATAGGGTAGGGATATCAGTTGGACTTGGTGATCCTGAGGGGCTTTTCTGACCTGAATGTTTCTGTGATTCTGTGACATTCCTTCCCATCCAGGTATTCAAGACAGAATTATTCATTTTGACATCTAGGTCTGAACAATCTGCATACACATGAAACAACAGCCCACCGAGGATGGGAACACATACAGGAGCCATTCAAGTATGTCACAGAGCCAGCACCACTAGTGCTGTCTCTCACAGGCTACACAGTTCTCCCTTATTTTATAAAACCAAGCCTTGTGACACCAAAGCTGCAATCCAAATTTTCCCATGCTACTACACTGAGAAATCATTGTCAGTAAAGACAGAGCTACCACGATAGGCATGCTACAGATATACATGGTGATTGCAAATGCCTTATGGCACTTCCCAGTTTCTGTGCACAAAACAGAATAAGGCAAAGGGGGAAAAAAAAAAAAATACTACTTTCCTTTAAAGCTCTTTTCCCTGTACTGTCAAAACAGCAGTTGCTTTGCCATCTTATCCTCCCTAGCTGATAGGGCTCTGTGCTTTTACAGTGTTTGTACTTGCTCTGCTTAGAATTCAATTTCCTCTGGTGATCTGCATGCAGGCAAATATTGCCAATGGCACTAATGTATATTTGTTCTTCTTGAATTGCATACAGAAATATTGTTGCTATGCGGCGAGCACCAAACAATCCAGAAGTCACCTGACATCCTCCATCAAACATTTAGGAGTCATCAAACTTAATTTCCCCTTTGTGCCATAAAACTCCAAGAGGAAGCTTTAATAGATTGTATTATGTAACGGTTCTATAAAAATAGCAGGCCAGCACTGGAGCACTTCCTTCCTGAGGCCAAATAACCTATGCTGAAAGGATACACACTGGTTTCCCTGGCAACCATGAGAGATGACACTAGGGGAAAAAACAGCAACAAAAGGACCATTTTTTGCTTAGTAAAATAAGGTCTGGCTTCAAGCTTGCGATACAGTGAATACAGAGTGCCTGACAGAGAGGGAACCAGTTAATAATTCTGCTCAGGTCCCAGTGACCTCGCAAGGCTGCTAATGCTTTTCATTTCTTTTTGTTCTGCCTGTTCAAAAAAAGCAGCCCACTACCAAAACCACCACAGAAAACTCATCCTAACAAGTATTATTGTTGGGGGGGTTCTTTTTAATGAGAGGGGGAAAAAAAAAAAGAAAGGAAAACAGGAAAAAGAATTTTTTTTAAAAAGAAAGAAAGGAAACTTGAGGCAGAACTGTGTTAGATTCATCTGTCCTGCTCACATTTCCACAAGACATTCTCTCTTTCTTCCCTCCACTTGCATAGATGGCAGGATTTCCACATTTTGGTTCAAAAGGCTTCTTTCTGTTTCCAAGCCTGACGCGCTTAGTGCTCCATTGTCCAGCAGACAGCTGTTTTCAAGACATGGCCTTTGCAAGGAACCAAAAACCCAAGTCCCTCCCCAAAAAACTCATGACAATACAACACTATGCTAAAGGCTCAACCCCATGGGCCAGAATACTGAACAACAAGGTTGTCTCTCCTGCCTTATTGAGCCCTTCCACGGCCCCCACAGGGAGCCACAGAGAAAAGTGATGAAAATGGAGTTTATTTCACTCCAGGGCTGGTAGGTTCCTTGTGGCATAACTGCATGAGCTTATTCTTGTTGCCTTTGGCTCTCCCTAGCCAATTTTTAACCCTTGCTTGTTGCATTAGCTCCTTCTGGGGCAGTTCCCACACCAGTCAGCTTCTTTCTGTGCTTGCCTCTCAAACCTCTGGCACATCTGGGTACTATATAGTACAAAATAGCAGCGGTGGTGAGCAGACATGCACGTTTCTGGGAAGAAGAAATAGAAATATTGTTTTCTGTAAAATCTGGACAGCAGCTGTCTAAGGCTCGTTTTCATCCTTTATGAAAACCTCCTTTCCTCCTCCTTGTCCATCAGTAAGAGGGGAGGAAACACATTTGAAGAGGAAATGTAGTGGTACAAAACTCTCCCGCTGAGCAGCTCTACCATCTTGAAGTGATCCCAGGATCCTTGCACGAGTGAGAGAAATGTCACACGTACAGAAGAGGAAACCAAGGCAGAGAGAGTCTAAGTGATATGTTCACAATGCCTCATTACTCCAGAGCAGCCACAAAAAAGGAATCCAACCCAAAGGTCAATTAATTTCTAGTTTCTCTAGCACAGATATATCTCACAGGCAAGAAATAAAAGCATAGGCTAGGCCACGAAAATGCCTCTCAAACTGGCTATCAATTTCCCCTCTCAACTGTGAGAGCTTCTTTCTTGCTTTGCATCCTGAGGTGATAAACACTGCAGAGTACAAACCACTCTTTCATTTGATATCACTCCTCACCCCAAATAATTACTTTACAAAAGAAGAATAAAAAGGTGAGTTACAACACCACACACGGTCTACTCACAGGACTTGTTTAATATCTCAAAGAGAGGGTAACAACAGGTTACAGGTAACACGAATTCCACCATCCTTATCACAGTATCACCAAGGTTGGAAGAGACCTCAAAGATCATCAAGTCCAACCCCTTACCACAGACCTCAAGACTAGACCATGACACCAAGTGCCACGTCCAAACCCACCTTGAACATCACCAGGGACGGTGACTCCACCACCTCCCTGGGCAGCCCATTCCAGTAGTGAATGAGTCTCTGTTTAAAGAAATGTTCAGATTGGTAGCCTGCCCCAGGTGGCATGTAGTCAAGAGAAGCAATATGAAGGAGTAGGTAACAGTGTGGCTTAGTTTTGGTCTAGATTTCATTTAGCAACGTGTTGTTGTGTCTGTTTCTCTGGTTGAGGGCTGTTGGTTTGCTGGTGGGTAGGGTGGCTTGGTTAGTTTTTAAAAGGGACACAGACTTCTATCACCATCCCACACCACTCAGGCACTCACACTTTAAGATGTAACATGTTGCTAAAAAAATCATATTACTAATTAATCCAAAGGAACAGCAAATCCAAATCCCACACAGATAGTCCCTAACCTACAGCTGACCTTGTAAGATTACAATAATCACTAAGTAATGCAAAGGGTAAATTAAAATCTTCTTCTATAGCTAAATCAAGAAAAAATAACTAATTTTTAAGGGGTTTGGTTTGATGTTTTTGGTTGTTTGGGTGGTTGGTTGTTTTTTTTGTTGAGGGGTTGTTTGGGGTTTTTTGGGGGGTGGTGGTGTTGGGCTGGGGCAGGGGCTGTGTTTGGGGTTTTTTTTTTTCCCCTTTTAAATAATTAAATCCTCCCTGGCAACCTCAATCATCCTATATTCACAACATTACAATGTATTTGCAGCAGGATATATTTTAAACACAGACTCTTCTTGTAAAATAGTGTGATTTTGGTTTTTTCCCAGCAGTTCCATGAGAACAAGAGAAAGGTGATGTTTCAGACAGGACCCAAGCCTGCTGCAGCACTAATTGACCCTTTTTGATGGTGTGGTAGATTCCACCAGCCTGCTTTTAACACAAACTGACACCAGGCCAAATTACTTCTTCACTACATAAGTATAAAGACAAAGTAACCTCCCTTTAATTATCTGGCTTAATATCAGGATAACAGCAAACTCTGGGGCACAGACTTTCAGACAACATCTTAAAAACAAGTTCCTGGCCACTTGTGATTGCAAAAAATCCCAGGGGAGATTTGAAATAAGCATTAGGTTGTTAAACTCAGGTATGCTGGCAGAAATACCACTTCTGGTCATTATAGTTCACTTCTTTAAAAGTATGTGTTTGGTCTTCAAGTGGCTATTTGGATATTCCTCTTCATTTCCTTTTGGAAGTGAAAAGGTGTTTGCTGTGGCTGTATTTCAGCAGAAGATTAAGTCACCCCTATGTGTTACCTACTTCACAGGATCAGGCACATTCCTCTAGACCTGTTCACACTGGGTGAAATTCTGCCCTATGCTGAAGGCCAGTGCAAGGCCAAGGCATTGCATAAGTATTTAAGGGATTAAGTGGGATTTGAGGGGTGTGTAGGCACTGCAGCTGGATAAATTTCCTTCAAGATGATTTAATTCTGGCACACTGACCCTTTCAAGTACATACACGAGGCCTTTATGTAGTGTCCAGTTTAGATGGAAACACTTCCACTGCCTTCATGGAGGTTTCATACACACAGGTTTTTTTGTGAGCAACTTATGCCCAGTGTGGCACTGGGCACAGGACACCAGGGCACTGCTGCAATACTCTGTGGCTCTCTGTCCTAATCACAGAATCAGTCAGGGTTGGAAGGGACCACAAGAATCATCTGGTTCCAACTCCCCTGCCATGGGCAGGGACACCTCACACTAGATCAGGCTCTCTAGATCCAGCCTGGCCTTAAACACTTCCAGCAATGAGGCTTCAACCACCTCCTACTCTGATGAGGCTTCTTAAAACATTTGAAATGAGATCCTGGGTATCACCATACCAGGAGGGCTCTGCCATCTGTTGCAGTGCGATGCTCCTCAGTGTGCTGTGCAGAGGGAAGTGGCATTATACACAGTGACTATAGAATCATAGAATCAGTCAGGGTTGGAAGAGACCACAAGGATCAACCAGTTCCAACTCCCCTGCCATGGGCAGGGACACCTCACACTAGAGGAGAGTGTCCACAGCCTCATCCAGCCTGGCCTTAAACACCTCCAGGGATGATGCTTTCACCACCTCCCTGGGCAAACCATTCCAGGGTCTCACCAGTCTCATGCTGAAAAGCTTCTTCCTAACATCCAGTCTGAACAATGTTAGCTCTGACAGAAGTCACCACAGCAAAGTGCCAAGAGACCTTGTGAACAATTGCTACAGAGCAAGTCCACTTCATTAAATCCAGCTGCCCAAATCTAACATGGGATGGAGCCTCTGAACTGCACTAAAGCAGCAGCAGCAGAGGCTGGCACCCGCAGGTTCCAGAGCAGCACAATGTGCACGTTCAGCTTGTGCTGGTCCAGCTGCCTGGCTGGCAGGTACAGAGATAGACAGGGCATTCACGTGCTTAACAGCTCCTGCTCCTACCTGCACTCACTAGCTGCAAGCTGCCAGCCAAGCAGCCAAATTTGCTGACTGTTGCAGGCTTCATTAACCCCAAGAGAAAAGCCTCTATCAGAAATGCTCTGCTCGCTGCTAATCAAGCAGCTACTAGCAGTGCCTGCTCATACTCCTGACAGGGTGCCAACTCAGACACAACTTGCTTGCAGCCAAGTTACTCAGTTACTATGTTAATTAAGCACCTAAGTAGGTAGTACATTAACATGTCAGGATTTCAAAAGACAGCATGAGCTCACTGGGCTTTTCCACTTCCGAGTCACAGCAAACAGCACAGGAATAAATAAGCCAGCTAGAAATGCCTTCAAAATGTAAGCCTCACGTAGGACAGACTGTTCATTTGGTGCAAGATCAGAGTCCAACACTGTTTGAATTTTAAGGGCAAAAGCAAACAACGTATCTGCTTCAACATATTGTAACACAGTAAAGGCAAACCTGCAGTGGGAGATTTAACCCCACAGAACAACCTCCCGTCTATGTAAGACACAGGGAACAAGCAACAGTACCGAAGCAGATTGTAAAGGAGAGAACAGACAACTGAAAGCATGCCAAGGCATGTTAATACTGCCAATTAGAGCATGCTGAACTTGCAGGCAGCAGTAACTGCACACTACCCTGGATAGAGATTGCTGGAAGCAGACTGTTAACGTTTAACCAGGACACTGGGGCCACAGTGTTATCTTATTGAGAGCTGTGGAAAAGCTATCCAAGCTCCTTGGCTTTAGGTTGCACCTACTCAGTGCAACGAGGAAGGATGGCCTCAACATACACAAACGTGGAGCTCTTAGAAAATGACACGGGCAACTTCCAACAGGATCTATCCAGCTGGGAGTTAGGTCTGGATTCCAGCAACTAGGCTAAGGACTGATCCTGGCAATGGGAATAAGAATTAAGGACAAATACATAGCATTCTCAGATTAGTCATTTTCACAACTAGACACCTATGTACATACTATTATTTCACCTTTCTGACCACAGCAGAGAGAATAGGGGCAGACAAAACCTTTGATATTTTCAACTTTGAGGCAGAGTAAGCTTTGAAAATGAACTACGTGTCAGGATCAGGTCCTTCAAATCTGCACCTTGATCCTTCTACAGGAATAAGGTCTCAGCTGTTCAAAGCAGGTGCCCATGCAGGAGTATTTTCTGCTTTGGAGATGGAGATTATGTATCAAAACATAAGAGTGTCCATGCTGTCTCCAAACCAACCATCTATCCCAACAGCCTGTCCCCTAATGGCAGCAGAGAACAGGCACCTAAGAAAGAGCAGAACTGGATAAGCACATATGATACTTCCCTGGCAGTCTCCCAGCAGCCAGCCATTTGAGGATCAGAGACTTCCTGTGCCAGACTTCTTTTTATCTATTTAGTCACCCTCAATTAATTTCTCTTTCATGAACCTGTCCAGTTGACCCTTGTACCCATAAAGCACACTATCTGGTTGCCTTAAGTGGATAGACAGGTATCCATGGTATGCAAGCCAGCAGCATTTTACTGCTACTGAAAGCAGGAAACTACAAACCAGGAGCTTTTGCAAGACTGCAAGCTGAACAGCTCACGAGTCAAACACCACCACCACCCACCAGGCAGCCTACCTGGTGGAATCAATGAGTAACAATGGAGTTCAGTAAGGTAGGTTAAAGCTACACATTGAGATGCTACAAAGTCCATGGGGATATCACAGAATCACAGAACTGTAGAGGTTGGAACAGACCTCCAGAGAGCATCAAGTCCAACCCCCCTACACCAAGGCAGGATCACCCAGGGTAGTTCACACAGGAACACATCCAGGCAGGTTTTTAAATCCTCCAGAGAAGGAGACTCCACAACCTCTCTGGGCAGCCTGTTCCAGTGCTCTGTCACCCTCACTGTAAAGAAGTTTCTCCTCATGTTGAGCTGAAACCTTCTAAGCCCAGTTTGTAGCTGTTGCTCCTTGGCTTATTACTGCTGATCAGCAAAAAGAGTTTGGCCCCAGCCACTTGACACTCACCCCTCAGATATTTGTATATATCGAATGGCAAATGTGAGCCTGAAAACAACTCAGGATTCAAGATGGTTTTGTTTGTTTTCAACTAGAAAGATTAATTCAGCTCTAAAGTATCTCAAAGCATGGAGAAGTTTGCAGGTGCATCCCTATTTGAAGTGCTGTCGAGGCAACCCCGCAAGATGCATCAGAAAAAAACACAGAGAAATTATTTTCTTATTAGCTCCAACTCCATGAAGGAGGAACCAGTGTCTGAAACCAAATAACAATCTTTAATTAGTCCTCTCATTAGGAAATGGGTTGTGGTGGCATATTAAATAAAAACACATACCGAGGTTTTGAAGCCAAAATTCCATCAATTTTCATCACAGTAAGAACTTGTGACACTAAAAATAAATCCACCAGAAGCATCAAAGTGAAAGCTAGTGTCTCTGGCACATCTGAAACATTTGCCCATCATCCTTCCCACTGTGGTGCTAGCAGGAACTGCAGGACTTAAAGCCTACTTAAACACTTAAAATAGCCTTTAAATGGGATTTAAGTGAAGGAAAGCAACCATACAGACCCCTTACACAGGAGGGAATTCTGCCATCTGTGCCCAGCGCAGAAACCAATCATCACTGCAAGTGTTCAGTGTCTCATCTTCCATTACTGTGCACAGTACCTGAGCAAAACACCTGCAGGCTCTTCCATGGTGAAACTGAAGTGTGTATATCACCTGTGGTGGTAGTCCTGTCACAAAGAATAGCTATCCCCACTTTACACATTCCCAATTAAGTGGAGAAGGAGGTGGAACTTGAAGACTAGAGAATCCCTTCAAGAAAAGCTCAAAGGATCTTGGACTGGAAGACCAATGTTTTGTCCACAGAATCATAGAATGGTAAGGTTGGAAGGGACCTCAAAGATCATCTAGTTCCAACCCCCTGCCATAGGCAGGGACACCTCCCACTAGCACAGGTCACTCAGGGCCTCATCCAACCTGGCCTTGAACACCTCCAGGAAGGGAGCAGCCACAACCTCCCTGGGCAACCTGTGCCAGTGTCTCACCACTCTCACTGTAAAGAACTTCCTCCTAACATCCAGTTTCAATCTCCCCTCTCCCAGTTGAAACCCATTGCCCCTTGTCCTATCGTTGCATGACCTTGTCAATAGTCCCTCCCCAGCCTTCCTGTAGGCCCCCTTCAGATACTGGAAGGCTACTCTAAGGTCTCCTGGAAGCCTTCTCTTCTCCAGGCTGCAGAGCCCCAACTCTCTCAGCCTGTCCTCAGAGCAGAGCTATGAAGGGCAGAAAGACTCTCAAAGACCTCTAGTTTATTCACTCTGCATTGAGCAACTTTGGCTGGACACTTACAGAGACCTTCCTGATACACACAGATGGAGAATAAATCCCTGGGAAATAACCCACCCAGCACCTTCAGTCTTTTGCATTGCATACAGGCAAAGACCTTGCCTGCTGCCCACAAAAGCACAGAGAGGGAAAGGTCACAGTGTCACCCCTGCTCTGCACCAGCGCACACACTTCATTCTTGGAAGGGATGCTAGTGCTGTCTCTCTGATGTACACTTTCCAGAGATTCCTGGAAGGAATCCTGCCCCAGCCAGCCCAAGCCCTGTAAGGATTCCTACAGCATGTAATCCAGGAATATCATCCCTATCGTGCCTCCAAGAGCTGTGGACAAGCCTTCTACATGCAGACCCACCACTTAGGAATTCATGCTCTCTAAAAATAGAAATCCTTATGCCTGCAAGCATCTCTGACCAACATACATATGTTTGTGACACTCAAAGTGCTAAGACCCCTGCTACTTTATAAGGTACACCCCTAAAACAGGCAGAAAGGGTAATGGGAAAAACCCAGAGAAAGAGTAACATTTCTTATCTGGTTTGTTGTTTGTTTTTATTTTGTTTGGGGGGGGTTGTTTGTTTGTATGGCTTTTGTTTTGGTTTTTATCCTCAGTAGGTATTTAGTTTGTAGCAAATACTTTGTTTTTCACATGTGCTCCAGTAACATCTCTGCACAGAAACAGTTCCTCTCTCTCCAAGAGCCTGTAGTGCTGCTAGCACAGGTCACACTGGCTCAGATAACACCTCTGTGGATCCTGTGCTGTCAACTGTTATTTCCCTCAGTCAACTTCTGCAGAGAAGTTAATTCTGTTTCTGATTCTGTCTATAACCACCTGAAGGGTGGTTGTGGCCAGGAGGAGGTTGCTTTCTTCTCTCAGGCAACCAGCACCAGAACAAGAGGACACAGTCTCAAGCTGTGCCAGGGGAAGTTTAGGTTGGAGGTGAGGAGAAAGTTCTTCACTGAGAGAGTCATTCCCCACTGGAATGGGCTGCCCAGGGAGGTGGTGGAGTCACCGTCCCTGGAGGTGTTCAAGGCGGGTTTGGACGTGGCACTTGGTGCCATGGTCTAGTCTTGAGGTCTGTGGTAGTGGGTTGGACTTGATGATCTTTGAGGTCTCTTCCAACCTTGCTTATACTGTGATACTTTTTAGACCCTTTTTTTTGCAGGTTTGCTGTTAGCAGCCAGAACATTAAGACAAACATTCAGAACACGGCCTTGAGCGCAAGCCGCATTGACCCTGGATGTGTATAAGGCTGGTTTGGATGTGGTGCTCAGGGCTATGGTTTAAGGTGAATCTTGTAGAGTAGGGTTATAGGTTGAACTTGGTGATCCTGAGGGGCTTTGCCAACCTGGATGTTTCTGTGTGATTCTGTGAAAACATGTATTGAATGAATAGAGCCAATGCTACAGAAATAATTAATCATGCTTCAAGGTATAAAACAACACCTCCTTTTTGGCCAGGGAGAAACACCCAGGCCTTCGTTGTAGCCTCTCATTTGGAGAGATACCTGGCAAGAAATCCCACTGCTGTCTGAACCACTGACAAAGGCCAAAGGCTGAGAGTGGACAGGAGATGAGATAAGCCGTTGGTCTGACATAGAAAATCACAGCCTTTGTTCATCCTGCTTCCTGGGGATTTGAAACAGCTCTTCCCATTCTCTCTAAAACCAGATAAATAGAGAGTGATGGCTTTAGAGCTTTTCAAGTGACAAGAGCAGGAGGAAAAGCAGGTCTATAGTAACAGGCTTTAACAAGGGTATTATCAGCTGACATAGGAACCCATATATTGGCTTATGGAGCAGCTTCCCCCTCCTTCACTTGCAACTCTAGTAAAGCTTTAGTATTTCCTGTATCCAAGCTCCTAAGCAAATTTAAAAGAAAAAAAAAAAAAAAAGCCAAAAAATAAACCCAAGCAAACATAACAACAAACAATAAGTCAACACCACTCTAAAAAGGCCAAGCTACAAGATAGGATGAGGGGAAGAAGAGTTTTTTCACCTCTCATGAGTTAAGTGATCTCAACTGTCTGATACCACATGAGAATTTTCAAGCATAACACTGAAAAAAAGGCAATAAAAATGCTGTGTGTTGCACAGGACAAACACTGTGCAATTAAAGAATGCTAAAGAGCCAACAAAGAGAACTGCAATCCTCTCCACTGGGAGTAGAAATGGCATAATCAAGCTATATAACATACTATGAGAAAAATTATTTGCACTTTCTCTTCCAGCTCTTCCCACACTCACCAACTAAGATGAACAGAACACCCACAACAAGGTTTGTGGTTAGAGTGAAAAAATAAACCCATTAACAAATTTTCCTGAGACTGCCCTGGAAGTTTACTTTGTGAGAGCAAAATAAAATGTTGTGCACATCAACCACTCTGAAAGCAGGCACAGATAACCCAGTTTGGGCCTAATGGGAAGAGAAAAGGTACAACTGTAGCAAGGAGTTTATTTGACATGGTAAGCATTGTAAATGAACTCTAAATTCCATCATATTCTTTGAACAGTTCTTACCCACAGAAGTAGCCTTCATCTGTAGCATTTGAACAGATGTTGTATGCTCAAATGCAGTGATACTGACAAAAAAAAAAAAGGTGCAATATCTTTTGATGCATTGCAGTTGGATAAGGAATCATCTCTATGAAGCTTCTGACAGATCCTCTGAGCAATTCAACAGGTTTATCAACTATTCCTAGAGATCCTTTCATAGGCGTAAAAGCAAAAAAGAAAATGAAGGACAAACCATTTAAAAACTACAGCTAGAACACAGAAACCTGAAGTCATTCACAGGTTTTGGACAATGCACATAAGAGACTGTAAAAATACCTTGAGAGTTCATAGTGATACTCCCTAACACCTTCAGATAGATGGAGAAAATAATTCAGCTCTAGACCAAAAGATGTGTGTGTCTGGGGACTTAGTGGGCTTTTCCCTTCTAATACTCAAAAAAGGAGTTCTCCTCACTGTAAACTGTCTCATAATTTCAAGGCGCCTACAGATCAGTCACATATCACAGAATCATAAAATTAACCAGGCTGGAAAAGACCTTTGAGATCATCAAGTCCAGCCTATCACCTAACACCTTCTAATTAACTAAACCATGGCACCAAGTGCCTCATCCAGTCTCCTTTTACACGGATGGTGACTCCATCACCTCCCCAGGCAGCCCATTCCAATGCCAATCACTCTTGCTGGGGAGAACTTCTTCCTAACATCCAGCCTGAACCTACCCTGGCACAGCTTTAGGCTGTGTCCTCTTGTTCTGTCCCTGGGTGCCTGGCAGAAGAGCCCAACCCCACCTGGCTACAGCCTCCCTTCGGGTAGCTGTAGAGAGCAATGAGGTCTGCCCTGAGCCTCCTCTTCTGCAGACTGAACACCCCCAGCTCCCGCAGCCTCTCCTCACAGGGCTGTGCTCCAGGCCCCTCACCAGCCTTGCTGCCCTTCTCTGAACACATTTAAGCACCTCAACATCTTTCTTAAATTGAGGGGCTCAGAACTGGACACAGTACTCAAGGTGTGGCCTGACCAGTGCTGAATACAGGGGAAGAATGATGTCCACCACAATTTATGGCAGCTTCCACTAGAATATATACCAGTAAATGATCTTCACGGCTTCAAGTTGACTAGATTTAAATCCCATTAGTGAATGGCTGATCTATTTCAAACAAAACACAAAATCTACCTCCTTTTAAAGCTGAGCCAAGAACAGGTTTGAATTAAGTGAAGACACAGACTCAAGTTGTGCAAGGGGAAGCATAGGCTGGATGTTAGAAGGAAGTTCTTGACAGAGAGAGTGATTGGCATTGGAATGGGCTGCCCAGGGAGGTGGTGGAGGTGCCGTCGCTGGAGGTGTTCAAGACAAGACTGGATGGGGCAATTAGTGCCATGGTCTGGTTGATTGGATAGGGCTGGGTGATCTTAGGGGTCTCTTCCAACCTGGTTTAAAAAAAAAAGCAAGTGTCCCATACAGTGTATTTGCCTACTTTTAAATGTCTTAAACCAAGAAGTATTCCAGCAATTATTCTAGCTGATAGGTATTTTCCCCCAGCACTTTTGCTGCTTTAAACCATTTTCACTCAGTTTTGAGATTCAAGCAAACTAAAAAAAAAAAAAAACCTCAGAATTATTCTCAGGTCAAACCCATGAGATCCAAAGGCAAATGTCTAATTTCACATAGTTTTGATACTGAATCATATGGTAAAGCTAGGCTCAGGCAGCGGTTTTTAGGACAACGTGTTTACCCAAAACTGGATAAACAAAATCTGTGAGGAGTTCACCCACAAGTGCATTTTTAAAGTGTTCCTTCTTGGCACAGTTGGGAACAACTCCCATCAACTTGAATGGAAAACTCACCTGTTTATGCCAGGACTAACACTGGTCTCCAGCATCTGCAAACAGAAGGGAGAGGACCTGCTTCCCCACAGCTAACTGAAGTTTTACACCTTGGTGAATTTACTCTTTTTGATGAGGTGCAGGGCAGCAAAGCAGTGGTCAGCCAGGATGTTGGGCCGTTTGTTTTCAGGGTTATTCAACAGGCAGCAGACACTGTGCCATATTTAAGCAATAAAGAGCCCTGCTTCTGTCCATCCTAAGGACTTGTTTGGAGTTCTAAAGACATATGGTATTTTTAGAGGCTGAAACAAACATACTGACTCACACGCTCCCCTGCCAACTGAGAATAAGGCACATGTACTGATGTAACCAATGTTCCACTTCACTCCGCTTTCCCATCAAACCTCAACGTTTTATTTTAGCTGCAAAAAGGTTTATTAAAGCCCTGCAGCCACATGATAGTCCTCTCAACTATGAAATGTAACGTGAGGCTTTAAGAACCCCACCAAAACCCAGAAACCTATGCAATGCCATTCCTTTTTAATACTACCCTAAGCTGCACTCAGCATCCCACCACGTTCCTATTTTATGGTGCTGGTTAAGTGAAAAAGTAAAACAGTTGCTTCTCTGGTTTTTTTGTTTGTTTTTTCTTTTTTTTACATACCTGAAATCAGGAAGTCTGGGGCAATATCTCCAGCTCTGCCACCCACTATAGCTTCAGACAAATTACTGAATGCCTTAGGGATGCATCTTGCCATCCTTAACTGGCAGATAGTAATGATTTGTGTTTGTACTACAACAGCAGCTTTACCCTCTTCCCCACGAGCTCAGGTTTTCTATTATGTATGAGTCAGGCACAGCTGACAACCCAGCAAAAGCTTCCCTACCCATTTCTGCAAGACCTTGAGGTTTAAACTCTAACACTTCTACCATATGGGGTTCTTAACCTCGTTAGATGAAAAATAATGAGCGTTCGTATTTGCCACTTGGTTGCAAAAGATACTTCTCAGACACAGGCATAGAGCAAGAATATCTTTGCAAGAAGTTGCCTGATCTGGGGTCCCCAGATCTCTCTGAACACTCACTGCTCCAAGGGCAATGCAGCTGAGGGCATGAGACACTGCTTTTCTCCTAGATGACAGCAAACAAAAAGCACAGGAAAAATTTATACGGTAGTGAATCATATGCATATTTTGACTGGTGGAAGCTCTGCCAGAGAATGGAAAGAAAGATTAATTTAGTTGGTTTATCCCTTCCTTCAACTTCCACACAGACTAAAACAGTGCCTTCTTACAAAGCCTGCCCACATCCTGGCTGCCCTCCAGGGAGGCACTGGTGTATGCAGGCTGTGTATCAGACAGCACTTTGTCCTCGCCAGGATGTGGTCTGCCTTTGTAACAAGGCCCATGCAAATAGGCACCCATGAGCCCTTGCAGCAAATACCACTTGTTCCTTCACTAGACATAAATGAACTGTAACTACCTCAAAGCAGAACAAACAATATAAGAAAGAAAAGGAGAAGGAAAAGGAAAAAGAAAAAAAAAAAAAAGAGGGAAACATCCAGATTTAACCAGATTAATGATAACAGCTCTCCTGAGGAAAGACTCCCTGAAGAGGAGAACTCAAGAAGTTATTAGCAGCCATTAACCACATTTCTAGTTTGTGATGTGCCATGCAGTGAAAAATGCAAGTCTATGACTTCCCTCCTAAAAGTATTAGGAAGGATTATTAGCTTCACCAAAGAGAGCTTAGCCACGGTGCAAAGTGCTGTCCCTAAATATTTCCTATTTGGTTTGCATTCCCACCAGCCTGCTGAAAATAAAAGCAACAGGAAAAAAATACCTGTGCTGGGCTTAGAAACAAATGCACAGCTGAACCACCAAGAAGGCCACCAGTCCCCTACTGCACTAAATACTCTTTACTCATCCTCAACCTTTGTTTCTGCCACTCCACTTATGCCTGGAACACATAACTTTAGAAAAATTGCTTCTCATCACAAATGGCAAGAGAGAGAAGAGCAAACAGCAAGGAATTATCATGGAATCATAGAATGGTAAGGTTGGAAGGGCCCTCAAGGATCATTTAGTTCCAGCCCCCTCGCATAGGCAGGGACACCTCCCACTAGTACAGGTTACTTAAGGCCTCATCCAAGCTGGCCTTGAACACCTCCAGGGAGGGAGCAGCCACAACCCCCCTGGACAACCTGTGCCAGTGCCTCACCACCCTCACTATAAAGAACTTCCTCCTAGCATCTAGTCTAAATCCCCTCTGCCAGTTTAAACCCATTCCTCAAGTTCTTCCTCACACTTCCTTACTTCAGTCCTGCCACTGTGTTGTTAATGCATGGTCTTGAGGGAAAAGATGAAAAGTATTTCTGCTGTGCCTAATTTTCAGGGATGCAGAAGCCTTTCTGAAAGCAGAGAGGTCAGAGTGACTGAAATCTGAAGTACTGATACTGCACCGGCAGGAGTGCTGACAGCAAGCTCTTAACTCATCAGCAGGCAGAGATCTTGACAGCTGCATTCAGACTAGACCAGAGTAAAAAATGCCATGAAAGCAGGAAGAAACAAGGAGCAGTGTCGTAGTCAAGCCTCACTCATGATTGACAGCAGATACCCACCTCTATCCGAGTATGGACTCCACCACCTTGACCAGAGTAACTACATTTTCAAGGGGCTATTACACAGAATCACAGAATGTCAGGGGCTGGAAGAGACCTCCAAAGCTCATCCAGTCCAATCCCCCTGCCAGAGCAGGATTTCCTATACCAGATCACACAGGGACACAACCAGGCTAGTCCTGAATACCTCCAGAGAGGGAGAGTCCACAATCCCCCTGGGCAGCCTGTGCCAGTGTTCTGCCACCCACACAGGGAAAAAAAAAAATCTTCCTTGTGTTTCTGTGGAACTTCCTATGCCTCAACTTCCACCCACTGCCCCTTGTCCTGTCAGTGGGCATCACCCATCAGAGCCTGGCTCCATCCTCCTGGCACTCACCCTTTATGTATATATAAAAATGAATGAGGTCACCTCTCAGACTCCTCTTCTCCAAGCTAAAGAGCCCCAGCTCCCTCAGGCTCTCCTCATAGGAGAGATATTCCAGATATTGCACCCAGATATATCCTGTTTGGATAGTGGCACACTTGTTAGAAACTAAAAGGAAAGTTGTGTCCAGGCCCATACAGCTGACAGGAAAACAACACTCCTCAGAAAAACACTCAACAGTTCAGCAACTTCAGTTAGCATTGGGATTCAAGTTCACACTACCCCTCCACCTCCTCCAAAGATCTCAGGCAGAGGACACCTTGCAAGGGTAACAGAAGTAAGAATGGTTAAGTATGCTGGGCTCACCGTGTCTGCAGCATCCGCAGGCAAACAGACTCCCAGGCCATCCTGACCCCACTGTGCAAGAGGTCCAAGGCTGCTTTCAACAGGCCTTTACATCAAGCTGTACATCAGCAGGGTGAATACCACCCTCTCATATGCCACACTCAGAAGATTTGGGCCATTCCAGGAAAAAAATTCTGCTGTCTGCAACTCTCATTAATCCACAAACTTCTCGGGCAAGCAAACCTCCCAATGTCAAACAGAGATCAGGTAGCAAACCCAGTGCCAAAGAGTTAATGGCATTTGAACCTCTGGTCAGCTATTGCCTTTCTCTGGGAAAATTAAAGATTATTCCTCTTTCACAACTTTAATGGAGATTCACAGGCTGCCAGGCAAAGACAGACTGAAAACTGCATCCAAACAACACTGACAACATACATCAGTGGGAGCAAGATGCTGGCACCACACAGAGAAGTGCTTCTCTAGCCAAGAGGTCTAGGCCACAGCAATGGGGAGACTCTGTCCTTCAGGTTTTTCTGGGCATGGTGTCTCAGTGCTGAGTACAGAAGGGGCTCAGCTGTATTACTGATCTTCACTAAGTGTCCAGTCAGTGATCTGGGATCCTTTCACATACTAAATACTTATTGCTTGCAGGTGATGTTACATCTGAGGGGCAAGTCAGGCATGAATACAGCAGAAGCCAATGTTGTTCCAAGGCACTCTGAATCACTGCACTGGGACCTGTTGTGACAGAACACCCAGCCTAATCTCATTTTCTTTTTTATCTCTGTTATTATCAATATTGGGGTTATGTGAGATACCAGAACAACCTTCCCAAAAAAAAAAAAAACAAAAAAAAAAACCACTTCAGGTTTAAAAAGTCTGCTTACACACTTACAAATACCTGTGCCTGCCTACAAAGACTTCCACTTGGCAATAACACTGTTCAGCATTGTGGCACAGTCTCCAACCACTTCTTGCATCACGTTCTCTTTCAAACCTTGTTCTCTTCCCAGAGCACCAGTGTTTTCTCCAGGCAGTTCCACTGCACTTCTCATGGAGATGGGGTTAAATTTACAAAGTGTTTTCATTCTAATTACAAGCCTTTCAGCTTGTACCTTGGTCTTAGCCTCAGCAGGAAATGATATGCAAAATATACTTTCATGCATCTGACAGTCCCCAAAACTGCTGGTCATATAAATTCTGCCAATTTACTCTAATTAAAGCTAAGCAGTGTCGTGTGTGCTTAGACGGTCAATCTGTCTTGAAGTAATTATACCTGAAGGCAGGAATACATCAGAGTTTCCTTCTCTTGGAATTAAACTCAGATGGGCAACTGAGAAACAGTCAAGGGACATTTGCTAATGATTAAATCCAAATCACATCTCCTTTCAGTGTTCTTACCAAGTACATGCTGTCGCATGGATGCTGATGGATTTGTAGGGGAAGGAGGCAGATGGTACAAGGCACTTGTCAACGCTGCCCTGCCTACACTAGGCTCTCATAGCCAGTGCTGCAGAGGTTTGCACTCCCGAGCAATGCATTAGAGAGTGAAAACGAGACTCTCTGAAACAATGTAGTTTATCATAAAGTGTGTTCGACATCACTGCTAAGATCTCAGGAGATGCTTCGTGGTGTGTTTCACTCCCAAGGTTGTGCCCATTGAAGATCTGTTTAGCTCACCTTTATTAGCAGCCCTGATCACCAGCATAAAGATGACAAAGCTCTCTTCCAAATCAGATGCCAAGTTCAGGGCTCTCTCTCACTTTTGAAGCTCTCATCACATGCTTGCATTTTGTTCTGGCTTGTGTTGTCAGATGAGCCTAATGAGACCACCAAATTGTAAAGAGCTTCTTTTCAGGATGCTCCTCTTTTAAAGGGGCAACTTATACAGGAAAACATCTGAGCAATCTGATGCTTTGATGTAACGGAAGGCAGGAAAGGAGCCATGAGGCAGAGCTCCCAGGGGACAAGAGAACATTAAATTCCCACCTTACACACTGACAGAATCATAGAATGGTAAGGTTGGAAGGGACCTCAAGGATCATCTAGTTCCAACCCCCTGCCATAGGCAGGGACACCTCCCTCTAGTACAGGTTANACATGAGAGGAGATGTTTCTCATGATTTCATAGTCCTTTAGAGACCAAAGATGATTTCTAGAAATGGACAACAACTGATTCAGTCAGGAAAAGATGAAGAGGTTGAATTTTCTCCATCCAAATCCTCCTTCCTGCTCTCTCACACAGAGCAGGGAGCACAGAAAGCAGAGAGAATGAGAAATCACTAACCACTAACCACACTTACACAACCATGTTTCTGTGCCACTCAGCAGCACATAACTCCAAATTCACACCACTCTGAACAGTTCTTGAAGACTGTTAGTCAGAAGGATGCTTGTTTTGGCCCTTTAGGAGCTGACGAATTCATCTTTATCTCTCTGGGATTTGATGAGCCCATCCTGTCACACAGGAAGATGATTATGAATGACAATGCAATGAGTAACTTTAACTGGCAAAAAACATCTGACTTGAATATTCTGCTTAGATGCTCATCCTCTGGTGGTTCCTGGACATGATGCTAAGGTTGCTTCTTCTCTAGACTGAAGTAGAAGACAGCACAGACCAAATTAGCTGCCATTCAGGAAATAACAATACCAACCTAAAAAAAACTTCATGCAGACAGTTTAACAAAGTGTTACATTCAGGTTCAGCCTCCAAGAATATAATTTGAAAGATGTTACAAACTGTAAAACTGAAGTCCGAAAGACCTATGCAGACCTTTTCTGTAAGCTATCCATAATCTGACCATCCTCAAAAGAGACTCAAAAAAAAAAAAAAAAAAGAAAAAGTGGTTCCAGGTCATTAGCAGGAGGAGGTAGGTAGGTATCTGCCCTAACACTAAGCTTATCTCCTGAAGTATCTGGCCTATTTTAGCTCAGCTAAGAATAGAATAAACTAACTTCTGCCATTAAACCTGATTTCAATGGTTTAATCCAAGTGTAAGGTTTCACGGTCACAGCTGTCTTGCCCTTTAAAAAGAGGAAAGGAAACAAAAAGCCAAGTAAATACTCTCTATGGAGACATTTAAGATTCCCTCCCTTCCCCCAAGCAGCAGTAATGTATGTATCTTCATCTTTTGGACTTCCTCCAAAGTGCTTAACTTTGGAATTTACATACTCTGCTTGCCACAGCAAGTGTCTCTCTAGACTAAGGCTCCTCTCCTACGCTGGCCTATCCTCTGTCACTCCTCCTTTCCCCCAGAGCTTGCTGTAATGAGTGGACAGCTTCTCCACGGTAATTGTGGTCTGCCAGAAAAAAAAAAAAAAAACAAAGGAGAGGAAGCATGTATCATTTGGCTGCCTACTTAATTTTAGTGTAGCAATTCCATTTTTAGGTACGCAGAGTCTATAACAGAAGGGGCATACCCGAGTTTAGCAGGCAGAGCCCTAAATCAGGCTGCTGCTTCACCAAACCACAGCGCAGAATAGCGACTGTTTCTGGCCTGCTAACCGCACTGATTGAGAGGTGCCTGAAGTCACTTCTGGTTTAAAGGAGAAACTCCAGTGTCTGCTGGTAAGATCTGAAACCACCCATATAAATGGATTAGGCTCTGAGCATAGCAAACAATGCTTCCATTACTTTGGCTTAGGTCTGTTTTCACAGAGCTAGAGAGTACTTAAAAAGAAAAAAAAAAAAAAAAAAAAAAAACAACACAACACTCCTTGCTCTTCCCAATACCAGTGGAAGGCTGGGTCAGGAGAGAGATGCTTTCTGCAAGCTTACACCGGGATGTATGAGTATTATCAAGCCTTGCCCTTCGTTGTCAGGCTATTCTTACTTTGCTTCTAATGCTGCATCAACGTTTGACTGCTGTTTCCAGTCCACATTAACAGTCACATTACTGGAGGTTCCAGTCTGTTGTTTTTCTTCGAAGCTAAGCTTCAGTCTTGGTTAATGTTTGCCCAGAAATATGTAATTATGAACTTCCTCCTCATAAACCGTTCCAGAGCACAGGCTGCCATCCTTCCATGTTATTATTATCTGTATGCCTGCAGGCTAGAGCCGAGTGTGCTCTCATGCTGGGGAGGGGAGATAACCCTTTCCTTGCAGGAAAGGCATTCAATGTCTCTGATTGCAGCAGCTGCCGCTAAAGCAAACTACCTGAGAGTTTTGCCAGTGTCATTTTCTGTCCCTAGATTATAAAATAATAGTAGTTTGAGTGCAGATCTAAGAGAAGCTGGACCTTGCAAGCCATATACATCGCAGCCATTGAGTATATTTATTGGTGCTTCCTCATTTTCTGTTCTGCCTGATTGTCCACACGTTAAAGGCCACAAGTTTTAAAACAAACAAACAAAAAAAATCCTACAAGATCACTTTCTACCTGTTCCTCAGGTTGTCAAATATTCTGGAGAAGAGGAGGCTCAGAGCAGACCTCGTTGCTCTCTACAACTAACTGAAGGGAGGTTGTTGCCAGGTGGGGTTGGTCTCTTCTGCCAGGCACTCAGTGACAGAACAAGAGGACAGAGTCTCAAGCTGTGCCAGGGCAGGTTTAGGCTGGACTGTAGGAAGAAGTTCTTTAGGAAAGAATGATTGCCCATTGGGATGGGCTGTCTGGGGAGGTGGTGGAGTCACCATCCCTGGAGATGTTTAAGAGGAGGCTGCATGAGGCACTTAGTGCCATGGGGTTAGGTGATAGGTTGGACTCGATGATCCTAGAGGTCTTTTGCAACCTGATTAATTCTGTGATTCTCGTCTACAGCAAGACAGAAAAAAGCCTGTAGTAATTTTTTTATGTAAAGCTCAGCTTTTCAAACAGACAGCAATGTTTGCTTCCTTCGCTGCAGCACTTTCATTCAATTCAACCTAAGAAACATGTTCTGGAAAATCTATCAACAAACTCAACCCTTTTATTTTGGACACAGGTATTGAAGCCAATACAGCAGTAGAAATGCAGTCTCAGCAGCTGGAGCAAAGCTGCAGGCGTTAGCAGAAAGGTAGGCAACGTTCAGAATTTACAGTGGTGAATGTGTCCCAGTTCATTCCGAGCTACTGAAAATATCTTTCAACATCTCTCCTTTTCCTGGGAACAGCCCACATCTTCCAGAGATAACACAGAAAATCCACAGCATAATCTTTGCAACATGATGTAAAATGACCAGAAGGTTTGCAATAAAACAAACTCGAGAAACCTGAGAAATTAAACGGATGAGATCTCCTTAGATATTTTGTAGGTAACAGGTCTTCTAAGGTCTTGCCCAGATCCCTGCTGGTGATAGCCTGGCATGCTTTCCAGTCTTGCTATTCCCTCTTTGCCTTCAAACCATCCAGATCCAGGACCTGTTAGAGTGTGCTAAGGCTCATATTCAGCCTGTTTGTCTGGATTGCCTCTAAGAAGAAATCAGCAAAAAGTGGAAGCTGGTTCAAGCCCAGAGTCTCACCCCAGACAGATTCAGGGTATGTCTGGCACACCCACCTAGTCCAAGGAACTGGTATGGGCTCCTGGATCAAGTCACACAGGCATAATCTAAGATGTTCACTGTCCTTAAACACGCAGATCACGCTGAACAAGGTAGATCAGGCAGAACTCACACTAAACAAAATAAACCTGTGCCCAGCTCTTCTGCTCAGAGAGATTAGTGAATATTTGGAGTGCAGTCAACTAAAGCAGTACCTCAGGTGGAGAAATGGGCAGCAAAAAGCCTTCATTTCCTTCCAAATTAAAATTCTTTAACAATTGCAACAGCTGGAAAAGTTTAGCAATCACTTAAACCAAAAGGTATCCTTTATTTCTGACAACAGATGGGTTTGAAGCACTTGATGTTTAGTAGCTTTCAGATGCCTCTTCCACCTGGGCCCACCACAAACTACATGATAGTTTAGAGAAAGGCTGTGTTCCACAGAAACAAGAGACACAGGGCAAAGACACTCTACCAAAGTAGTAGTGACAAAGTAGAAAGCTTTGGACAGATTTATAGCTAAAGAATATTTTTGGAACGGGAGGACGAAGCAATAATCAGAATAACAAGACAGAGTTCTGTAGACATTCAAGACAGACTCACAGAGAAATTAGTGGAGTTTACTTTCAAACCAAATACAATTTGCCAAGCAAGGGAAGTCACCTAGTCCAGCTGAAAGCAAGAGGGCTGTTAAGCACAAATATAGCAGAAATTATACTCTGAATCAGCAGAATATTTACAAGACTGAGACACTCTACAGCAATGAAATTATTTCAGCTCAAAATAACACATATGATAGAGTCATTCATGTTTTGTTGTTGCCTGTCCTACAACACCAGCATCCCAGGATATTGCACAACCAAATTCTTTGGGGTTAACTGCAGTATCTCATCGGCGTAGTTCATGTCACAGGGGAAAAAAACCTAAAAATAAAAAATAACCACAAAGCAACTGCACACACAACACAATACCTCAGATGTTACTCAGGTACTGTTAAGCTACCTTGGCTTAATAGAATCATAGAATGGTAAGGTTGGAAGGAGACCTCAAGGATCATCATTAATAGCTTGATGACAAATATTTGCAACATTTTTTTCTATTTTTTATTAGTAAGTCACAATTTTAGAAGTGCCTTTCAGTGAAATGAACTAATGCAAAACTCCTCACCACGTTGCAATGGATCTCATGCTAAGTGATACTAAAGTCACATACTACCTATACTGGGTGAAGTACAGAATCATAAAATGGTAAGGTTGGAAGGAGACCTCAAGGATCATCTAGTTCCAACCCCCTGCCATAGGCAGGGACACCTCCCACTAGGACAGGTCACTCAAGGCCTCATCCAACCTGGCCTTGAACACCTCCAGGGAGGGAGCAGCCACAACCTCCCTGGGCAACCTGTGCCAGTGCCTCACCACTCTCACTGTAAAGAACTTCCTCCTAACATCCAGTCTAAATCTCCTCTCTGTCAGTTTAAACNAGTAAATTGCCCTGAGTGGTTCTGGAAGGGGATTTACAGCCACATCTCACTGCAAAGTTGCCTCACAAAGCATTACAGTGAAAAGACAAAGCTTTATTGTCTTTGATTCCATTTCATTAATTGAATGCCATTTATTTTTCTGCCTTCCCAGACATCAGTAGATTCACTTAACATCTGATCATCCTCATAAACTATCATGGTTTAATTTGAAAGCTTAGCTTACTTCATTTGTTGCTTTGCTCCTACCACTAAAAACATATGGATAAGAAAATACGCTTGTGTTAGGAAATGTCTGCTGGGAATCAAACCTTGAACCTACCAATACAATTAACACAAAATGACTGCAAACTGTGCCTCTGATCCCAGACCATCCCACGTCACCACGGCGCACAGAGACGTCAGCATTCACACCCTCATGACCACACATGCACACAAGTCCAAATCAGCCAGCACAGCTTAGCTGCCTGCATTGGGCCAAAGAGTGAAACTTAACAGAGGAAATGCTCTGGGATATTCAATAACCACTTCAAAGAGATGCAAATTCAACAGCAATGAAGCATTTGGAGTGGCAGAAGCATGTTTTATCACAAAGGTTTTTGTTACTTTCCAATAATTTGCCCAAGTACAGTGCCATAAGTTAAGCATTGAAGACATCTGTGTTACAAGGCTGAAAACCATTCTAGGCAGCTCTCTATGAAGAGCAACACTTAGCCAAACAGCCAAGATAGCCAATAGGAGTTTATTCAGCATGGAGTAGTAAAAACTAAAAGACGAGATACAGGGCTGGGCTGCTGGCATATAACAAATACCAAATTCATAATAAGAAACAGAATAACAAGAGTGAGATTATTTTGGAGCATGACTTTCAACAAAGCCAGCTCGCTGCTAGAAAGCTGCTCAGCAACTGCAGATTTGTCCTCAAATTCCTGCTGAAATCAATCCATAAAAATCATATTAAAGGATTAGGCATCTAACATTTGTGTGTTGATGTGCATAAGAAATTCTTCACTTGCAGACTGCTGACCTAACATTCTTAAGAGGATCTTTTGCCCTGTAATAAAGTGTTCACTGTCAACAGTAATTCTTGTGCTTCACGCATCTGTTGACAGTGTCTGAACAGGAAGCTTACCTGCAGGTAAAACTTCCAAGTACTGTGCATGTACCAGGGCTTTGGGTAAGGCATGATGTAGGGTTTGGATATTTTGGTGGTGGCAAAGCAATCATCTTGGTATTTATGCCACAGACACTACACTTTTACTTCAGAAGAATGGTAGTATACACATTCTCTTTGGGAATGTGACAAAATAAATGATGTGATGGTTTGGGATTTCCCCACCCCCCACCCCCCCTGCCACACACACACACACTTGTAAAATCCCCCAGANATTAGCCTCAAACCAGCACAGGGAACTAAACAACTCTCCTTGCATATCTATACTCCTATTATCATAGCTATTCTTTAGGCACACACTTGGAACCACAAGTATACACAACAACAATCCTTGACTGATGAATTGCTGAAGTTATCCTGCACCCTTTCAGGTGGCTGCAACACGGATTTGGCAGAGCACTGAAATCACCTCTGTGAAAATACTGAAAGACTGTGAAATTTTGGCTTTTGATGCAAAACTCCCATCTGAGTTTTTACAGCACTGGTGCTGCTCTGGTCTGCACTCAGTCCATACCTGTACATGTTCAAAGTGCATTATGGAGCCTTTTTTGCCTGTCAAAAATTAAATGCCCAACATAAGCCACCTGTGTAAGTAGGGAGCTGGAAAGAGACTTTAACAGAGGCTTTCTCTGTACAATTAACTGACTGATGACTCCCAACAATGTGAGTCCAGGGAAGAACTGGGCACAAAGCTACCCCACAATTGCTGCAACCTCTCTGGCAGATAAGGAACAAATCAAATTATCTCACTGCAAACAGGACTGCTCTCGCTCAAATCAAGCAGGGTTCTTGGCTGGATTGAAATCCCTTCAGAAATACAAGGGGCAGCAAGACTTGCTGTAGCTCTTCAGTCTGTTGATGCCTTCAGTGGGAACAAGGTGTCTTGGGCATTTTTATTTACCCTGGTCCACCTGCCTGCTTAAAAAAAAAACCCATATTGTGAATTCTATATACTGGCATCTCCAGGATGTTTCTCTGCTCACAGAAGTCACATCATGTTAAAGCTCCCTGCAGACACCAATCATTTGGCATGCCATACATTTACTTTCTGCCTGCATTCAAACTACACGCGAGCAGACACAGAAGTTACATCAATTTGATGAGAACTGATGTTAAAAAAAGGCTGACTTCACACAAATTTCCAAGTAGAAATTTTATCTTTAGTCCCCTGTAGATTATTTCCTGAAAGGGCCCCTGTGAACAAGTCCTGCACAGTGGTAATTACATTTATTGCAAGAAAGGGAAACAAGAAATACAGGAAAACAACAACCATTCATATCTTTGGGTAAAAATGAGTGCTTGTGGCTTCCTCAGCTCCACAGCTTGCCCTGCTATCCCTCATCTACCAGGCCCTAAAGTATTATTTGCTTTTCATTATGTGCATTGGAAAGGACCCCTGAAGATCATGTAGTCTAACTCCCAGCTCCAAGTAGCTCCAGTTAGATCATGTTGCTCAAGGACTTGTCCAGGAAATGAGAGATTCGATATTGAAGCACTGGGAAAACCACAAAACATTTTGAGGAAATCACATGGAAAAGTAATGACAGATAATAAATAGGGCCTGAAAAGAGGCACTGAGTTTGATTCCAGTTCCTAGCCTCCCAGATCAGCCAGGTATGACAGATCACAGAATCATAGAACAGTAAGGTTGGAAGGAGACCTCAAGGATCATCCAGTTCCAACCTCCTGCCATAGGCAGGGACACCTCCCACTAGTACAGGTCACTCAAGGCCTCATCCAACCTGGCCTTGAACACCTCCAGAGAGGGAGCAGCCACAACCTCCCTGGGCAACCTGTGCCAGTGTCTCACCACCCTCACTGTAAAGAACTCCCTCCTAACATCCAGTTTCAATCTTCTCTCTGCCAGTTCAAACCCATTGCCCCTTGTCCTGTCATTACAAGACCTTGTCAATAGTCCCTCCTCAGCCTTCCTGTAGGCCCCCTTCAGATACTGGAAGGCTACTCTAAGGTCTCCTGGAAACCTTCTCTTCTCCAGGCTGCAAAGCCCCAACTCTCTCTCAGTCTGTCCTCAGAGCAGAGCTGCTGCAGCCCTCTGAGCACCTTTGTGGCCTCCTCTGGTCCCTCTCCAACAGTTCCATGTCCTTCCTGTGCTGGGGGCTCCAGAACTGCACACAGGACTCCAGATGGGGTCTGAGGAGAGCAGATCCTACTCCTGTCTTACACCTCAGATGCCAAAAGTCAGAGAAATTGGGGAAGAGTAACAGCCATAACCACCCCTGCAGAGCACAGGGCAACTCCACAAACATATACTTGTGTATTTTGAGAAAGGCATTTTCAAGATAGCTGTCATTAACCTAAAAATGAAGAGATCAGGTCCTAACCTGATGCAGAGCAGCACTGACCAGCTAACACTAACTGGCAAACTGCCTCTCAGTTGGATTTTGTCAAGGGAATGATTTCTTAGTAACATAATCCTGTATCTCCTACTGAAATGCAAGTGGATTGTACCAGCCACTGCCTGGCTTATACTGAAACATTGCTGGTGCATCTCTATGAGCCTGACTCAAAACCAAAGGGCAGAGTACAGGCTATCAAGTGATCGGTCACGTCTGACATGCACAGTGTTTCCACAGAGTTACTCATCTCTGTGAGGTCTGACATCTGTTAAAGGATGTTTCCTAATTCACACACAGATGCCTGGTAAATAAAGGACAGCTCTTCCTATGACTAAAGAGCTGCTTCGTAGGTATTTTGACAGAGGTGCTCGTGGAGTTTCCAATAATGCCACCTTCAAAACAAGAACTACGTGCTTCCCCTCCTTTCATTTGCTTCTCAGCAAACCACAGCTTCAGACTTCCTGTAGGCAACACAGCCTGGGTAAGTGAGGTTGTGTTTTATCACAGCCCACGGCAGAGCTTGAGCTTCCCAGGGTGATGCCCCACAAATGTATCTACCAGGTGAGAAAGTCAGACTAGGAAGTGAAGAGGAGGCTTGATTTGTTCCAGTTTTTCCTTCCTGGCATGACCTGCAGTTAAACAAACTGGCTGCCAAGAGAAATAGGAAAGGGATACTCTGAGCTTAGCTGTGTGGTTAGCACATTACATCTTTCTAGGAGTTAATATACAAAGCTCAATCCCAAGGACGAGTTTGGACATCTCTTTCCCTCTGGTACCACCACTGCCTTCAAGCCCCAAACTACCTAATTGTAATCCTGCAGGTCTCTAGATTTTCATCATCAGATTGATTCAGAGTTTCAGTCCTAAGCCAACAATTTTCTCAGCTCCTTTTTCCTTCCGATGGGATTTTTTAGGCTAACTTTTCTTCTGCCTGCTGCACTTACAAGCATTGCTCCAGAAAACATATCAACTGTGATCACAAGATAATAGCTAGCCCCAGAAAACTTTCAGAAAGACTTCTCGGCAGCAGGCAAGGCAAAGCAGACACCCCCAGCACAGCCAACAGCTGTATTCATACAGTTTCCATATCCCAAAAGACTGATTATAGGGGAAGAAAAGTATAAACAGCAGGACAAAAAAGAAAGATGAGGTGAGAAACTTGTGTTCCAACTGTTCACTGGAGCAAGGAACTGGTGTCCCCCTCCAGACAGCTGTGTCCTAAAGACCAGGCCAGAGAACCATTTCAGCTTCCCAAATATTTGATTGAGAACAGCAGAACAATCTCCAAAAGAGCAAACCAAGGGCAACTCACTCCTCAACAGTCTGTAGGAGAAGATGCTATAAAGCAAACACCACCCCTTGCTCCTGAATCTGTGAGGAACCCCAGAGTCTGATCTCTTCATCCTATCTTAACAGCCAAAGCCTGTCTAGTACTACGGCAATGCAAACCTAAACAATTATTTTATTGCAAATAATTTCAGCAGAAGCATCCAGCTAACAGATTCATGCCATTATTTGAGACAGCTTGAGATACTGAGCTAATCATTATCTCAGAGTGTCCAGGGGACAGAGTTCAATCAAGACTCCACAGATTTTAATCACCTGGAATCCCAGTTTACAATTAAAGAAATCTTCTCCCAACATCCTTTTCTTTTTTTGGCCTTTCAAGCAATATCAATATATCACATTATACACACACTGAAATTGTCTCACTCCTCTACAGATTTATAAGTTCATAAACACTGTTTTCTCCCTAGAAGGGGTGATGAATGAGAGAGATAATTCAAAATCCTTTCACCCTTACAGTTTGATACCCACACACTTGTAAGAGGGCTGGATAGTAAAGGAGGTTGTGACAAAGGGACCACAGCCAGGCACCAGGCACCCCTAAGTTAGCTTTCATCTATCTGCATATTCCATTCTTATTAATTGCTCTACTGTGAGAGTCAGTGTCCGAGGTCAGTGCTGTTGCAATACTCGTTCTGCACCTGGGACGGATGCTCTCCACCTGGTCATTAACTGCTCTCCCTACTGGTTAATAACACTACTTATCTGGGCCTCCTCTTCCAACACACTGGTAGCATTGTTCCATTTCTTTCTGTATCCTTCTATTTGCCAAAAAGCCACCCATGCAAGTTGAAGCTTTCGCTGTACCCGTGTAATAGCTTAATAGCTATTAAATGGGCTACACCCATTGCTCTGCACTTTTCACTAACATGCCCATCAAGGAACAAATAATCTGCTCCTTCACTTAGGAATCCCCTGGTTCAATACACAACAAAATTACATTCCTTGTAAAATCTAGAGCATAAAGGGCAAAAGCAATGCAAGGGAAAAGCAGCTCCTTTTTTTTTTTTTTTTTTTTTTTTTAAACTCCATTTGTGTAGCAATCTGCTGCATAAAGCCAAAATGCTCGACCAGAGCTGGAGAGAAACACTGTTGTGGCACACAAAGCAATTCAGCTTCCAGACTAGTTCAGTCCTGCTTGGTTCTACTCGACTGTGTTCATGGATTCCTACAAAGTGGCAGACTCAAACTTCTTCGTGCAGAGAGTCAGGCCAGACTGATCTAGTGAGAGAAGGAATAAAAGTGCTCTCCTCTGCCTCAAATTCTCCTTCCTTACCTTGCTCCTCCCTTCCTCACATACTTCTCCGAGGTAACTGCTGGGCTATATAGCAGCATTTTATTTAAACCTTCCTGACACCGTGACTTAAAACAACTTAGGCAGCAAAACCATTAAGCCTAGGTACTTTAGGAGCAGGCAGGATAAATTCTTGCTTTGCTCTGTGATTTATTTGAACAGTAGCAGACCTGGAAAAAAAAAATTCAAGGTAACATGGGCAGACATTATACACAAAGGCACATCAAAAAAACTAATAGTCCAATATTAAACAAACACAGCAAAGTGCACATTTGTCTTTTTATAAAGACTCAGTCCTGTATCATTGTGCACCCACATCTCATTGACCTCAAATTGATCACCACTAGCATAATTGTGGGCATTACAGTTTGCCGTGCAGGATGTGCCTCAAAATTCCAGAATTAGTTTAAAACACTACTGCTCAGCTTCCTTCAGGACACGAAATATTAGCAGACAAACTGTTCCTAGCACTGAATAAAATGCATGAGGCACTCAGCTTTTGTTAACAATGCTTACTTTGGATGTGCAACTCAAGCAATGGTTTGGATCTAGTGTCACAGTAATCCTCAGTACAAAACTAGGCTTAAAAAAGTTACTGAAGTCCAGATGCTAAAATAAAGCCTTCAGGAACAGCCCTGATTAGCTGGTGGGGTGTAAGCGCGCTGTCCTTGGAATAGCTTGGCAAGGAATTGTCGGAATTCCTCCCTCCTCTTTCCTGGGGGGAGCGGATGCCGTAACAGCTCCCAGGAGGACGACACTCCCTTCCTTTCGCCTGCTCGGCTCCCTGCGGGGAACGCGTCTGGATTCACTAAGCCAGGACAGCAAGGGGAAGTGGAGATGTAATCCTCGCTCTTCTGTGGCCATGGACACAATCCGAGCTCGAATTATTGACTTGTAACCTTGCCACAGAAGGAACCACTTGAATTTTTACTGCATTATAAGGCTTTGTGCAAATGGCTGTTACTGAAGCACATGGGGCTTTTGGTGCTCCACAAAGCCAATTGATTTGAGGGGAGTCTCAAACATCCAGCCCCCATCCTCCACTACAAAAAAAAAATTCTCTTTTTAAGGGCAATTCGTAGCGGCACTCACAGGCAAAATTCCATGTAGGCAGACAACCAAAAAGGATCATGAGAAACCTTGAAAAAAAAAATACTAACCAAGTTGTAGATTGCAGGGTTTGGGGAGGGTATAATAGCTTTTTGTTGAACATCTCTCCTCCTCCTCCCCCAGCATGTCACAGACTTTCATCATCCTGTGGTGACTGGTATTATCTTCTTCTTTTGGCATCCACTGCTTCAGGTACTGGAACCTGAAGTATGGTTTAGCCAAAGCATCACAGCTGTAACCTCAGAACAGAGATGATAAAGCAGGTAACAAGGAGCACTTGTACAGCTTTATCTTGTTCTGACACCACACAGACAAAGCCTGACAGTACTGGTCTTCTCAGGCTAATCACTACAACCTTTGGCTCGTGTCCACAAGGATTTGCTCATACAAGCACCCTTATGTGGTTACACATTAGGGTCCTTCGATTGCAGAGCTGTGTTCATCTCTGCACAGTACACCTCACAAAGCCCAGAGCAGAACAAGAAGTGATTAGAGAAAGAGGCCATGTAGAAAGCAATGGCAGAGACCAACTTCTGGACAAGGAGAAACCAAATACATTGGGATGTGGCAGCCAGTTAAGAGAGGACCGAATGGACATCTAGAAAATAATTAATGAAATAATGTGGTTAAAAAAAGGTAATTTATTGTATCTAATAAAAGAAGCTGGGAAGTCTGTTACTGAAGTGGCAACAATTTAGAAACAAAAGGAAGTGCTTTTTCATATAACAATTACAGCATGGGCCTTGATTCCTACAGTGGCTGGTCAAGGCAAAGAAGCACATAGGTTGAAACAGAGATCAGAGAAAGGAATTACAAATACATCCAGCAGGAGCTATCAAGCACAACAGTCTGAATGCAAACATCAGACTAGGAAGCTGCTGTATGACTCTGTCAGAAGCTGAAAAGATACAGCAGGAGAAAAATAATCTCAAATATATATCTGTCCCCTTTTCCCCAGGCCCTTTCCCAATGCCTCTTTCACCAATCTCTGCTGGAGACAGGATACTTGGTCACAATAACCTTTGATCTAATCTAGTGTGACAATTGCTCTGTTCTCATAAATTTCACTATTTGAGTAAGACTCACGCTGAACTTTACAGATCATTGAATCATTTTCAAGGTTTATTGCTACAGTGAGCAGCAGGCCACATTCCTTCTTTCACCATTTCATGTTTTCTACGGAATCTCCAAGTACAAAGCCAACTCCCTCTGTACCACCCACATGCAAGCAAATGTTATATAGAGACCAAAGAAAGCCTCTTGAATATTATTCTGGTTTCACACATCAACAACAAAGACACAAAGGAATATGTTGAAAACTCCTTATGTGATCTAGTGAAACTGACATCTTCCCCAACAGAGTGAGGTTGTAGTTTCAATATAGTAATCCACTACATATAGTCATAGTCGACTTCTTTGGTGCTCTTCTTGGACAGGAAGCTACTTAACAACGCAGCTGCACAAAGTTCACTGCAAACTCCTCCAGGTTTATGAGGAGTTATTTCATCTGAACGTGGCACACTCCTTTTGTTTACCTGCTGTTTGGTCTCATGATGCAACCCAGCATTCCTCAATCACTTCACGGTCCTTGTAACATAGCCAGAGGCTTTGTTACCCACAGGAGGTTGTGGTTGTAGCAAATTTGTGCAGCCAACCTTTGGTGAATTATTCTCGCGTACAATTAATAAGTAAAACAACAACAAAATCACGGACCAAGCCATGGGTTTATCCTTTTCACTCCAGTCATATTCTCCTGGCCAAAAATCAAATCAGAGGGAGGCCAGAGCACTGCAGCTGGTTAAAGACAAGGGCCTAAGCATCCGGCAGTGGAACACAGCTGCCTGCCGCATGACAAACACCCTGGTGCCAGTGAAGCACTACACTCATGGGCAAATTAATTGCCATTGTAGATCATCTTGTGATCATTTGCTACTCACTGCTTTCTCCCACTGCTCCCCTGGAGAATTTTTGACTAAACATCGGAAAAAAGGCACTAATCATGAATAATGCAATTCCAGTTACAGTATTTAAAGCATTCAGCTCAAAAATATGTTCCCAATGTTTCCTTCAGCTTGCTGTTCAGGCAATCTCATGTATGTCACACCAGAGTGGACACACTGTAGTGTGAGGTGATCAGCACAAGTATGAAGATCAAAATTAGCTCCAAATTCCACTGCTTTCAAGGAACTGCTTCGTTTAATGACTAAAACCTCATGAGCTCTTGGGTTGTGTGAACACAATCTGCACACTCTGGAAGAAAAGCTATTTGCTTGCTTACTTATTGGAAAATTCTAGCTGCATACTAGTCCAAAGAATTCTATTTGGTTTTCAAAACAGAGGCAAGATGACAGTTTCAGATGATAAGTGAAGCTCGAGGGCAAAAATCAGCACACATGTTGCTTTGGTACTCAGCTTTTTTTCATGCAAGTATTCCCTTTCCTGTAGAGGTGCAGTTAGAACTGAATGCTGCACCTTCACATTTCCTACTGCTCTGAATTTGTAGGAAGCTGTATTAATACCCCCTGCATGTCCCTGCAAATCTAAAGGCTATAAAAAAAAAAAAAACAAAAAAAAAAAAAAAAAAAAAACAAAAAGACTATTAGGATTTCAAGCATTTAAGTCTGCCCTCACAAACTCAGCTCTGCCTTAGCACTGTACATTTGCATTACTTTTTGCACAGATGTAGACTATTCAGTTACAAAAACAGGGTTTACCAAGACCCTTTTCCCTTCTTTGACAATCACATCCAGGTAACTTCCTTGTGACTTTGGATCTACTGTTCAAAATCCTCAAGTGCTTTTTTCAAGCAATCAAGAGAGGTCTGTTTCCTCAACTCCCTACCACATCTGCATCCCTGCATGGAAAAATAAATAAATAAATTGTGACATGGCAAAGAATAAGCCAGGAAAATATCAGCCTAAAAGAGGCAAGTTTTGGAAAGCTGAAAACAGAGGATTACAATAGGAATGCTTATATAATCCTCATTACAGAGGATGCTTCTTCCATAACCACAATGGCATACACATGGCCTAAAACTGCATATGTTGGAAAGAACAGTAATTATTCTACCGACTTCTGCCTTGCTTACCTCGCTCTTACCACGGTTAACAGGGAGAACTAAAAATTCACTTGCGCCCCCTTCCCCAAAAATGGAAAGGTTAACTGTAATTCTAAGGGGAGATGAAAGTGTTAGGACTACTCCAGAAGGAGCTCAACCTAAATAACCCTCACACTTGGTAAATCAATAGGATTTTTCTGGTTGCATAAGAACAGCCGCCCAGTGTTTGCGTAGGGAAACAATCAATATAAATGTCATCCAAATACGGAACTGACAACAGCAGGGAATGTGATCTAAGGGAGGAGATGGGGGGGAAAGGAAGGGGGCTACACAGGAGGAGAAAAGGAAAGGTTCGAAGGTGTTGGAGTCAGGAAAACCCTTCCAAGTTTTAGTGCCTCAGCTACCTCCATTCATGTCTTGAGAAATGTCAGAAATCAGGAAATATTACTTCGGGTTGCATGCTTCTGTCCTGGCCTATCAAACACGCAGAGTAGTAACAGCAAATTACTGGAAACTGCACTTTGAACTTAGCTACTGGCAAGGATCCCAGTCAAACAGAAATGTAAAAGTTCCTTTCCTCCATGGGGCCTCTTGTATGGGGGTGTCCCCATAGACGTTCAATAGCTGGTTGCAACAGGTTGGAATGAGGCTGCGAGCCAGAAAAACAAGCCCTGACCAGTATTATTTCCTACTGCTTATGTTGTTTATTAAAAAGATATTTTGGCACATCGTTCCTAGCTTTGTTGGGCTCTAGTAGAGGATGGAGGCCGATCGAGGAAAAACTGGCACCACTTTCACCAGCTGTTTACTCCTTTTCTTCCAGCATTCTGCCTCGTGCTTCCCTGTTTGCATGACTACAGGTGTGATATAAAGATGTGCTTAAAGGAGAATTAGAAACAGTCAGATCAGTCGCTAAGCAAAGGCTCTGCATTTCCTGTGGATAACAAAAATAATCAGCCTCTAAATCCTGTCAATACTTTTGGCACAGAGAGAAGAAACATATACACACCAGATTTTTACAGCATAGTATTAAAAAAAAAAAAAAGAAAAACACAACGAAAACACAAACAAACCCACAAAGTGTTCAGGAACAGTAACTTAACATTATTAACAACCCAGAGAGTGCAGAAAGGCATTGTAGCTTTCCCTCTTCCGGAGGTGAAATGATCAAAAGATTGGCCTCTTTACAGTCTGTTATATTTCTGTCTAAGAAAACCCAATTTGCACAAGCAAATAAACTAGCTCATTATAAAACTGAGGGGTCAGCCTGAGTCAGATGAAGTCAAAAGTCAGACAGCTGAAGAAACAAACTTGCATTTAAGCCCCAGTACAGGTGATCCTAGGAAGGAAATGGTAAATCCCCACAGAGCCACAGCTTCCACATCGGGCAACAGAGAGCAGGAGGAATGGAGGTGTGGGGAGAGGATATTTTGTAGCTTTCTAAGAGGCACGCAGCTTGCCACACCTTGATTCATAAACAACAGATTCCAGCTTTTGCATGGAGTGTGACTCCACTTAGGGGACAAAAAAAGGGCACAAAAAAAGAAAATCCAACATTGCTGCCACCATGCAGCACGTGTTACTGCTCACACCTCACTATGTTTCTTAGCCATACAAAGCATAAGGTGTAATCAGTTTCTGGTCTTTGTGGTTTTTTAATGAAATTAGGATTTCTCCTTTTTCTCTTCCCTCCAGGGGGGAAAAAAAGAAAATAAGGAAAAAGAAGGGAGGGCAAAAAACAAACCAACCAACCAAGCCTGCTCCACTTTTGGAGATTCTAAAGGGGAGAGGGGGGGGGGGGGG
>WBNM01034077.1:73560-89397 GCA_013399055.1 Ramphastos sulfuratus
CCACCCACCCACCCTCAAGGTAAAATGGAGCTATTGAGATTACTACGACACACAAGAGTGTAATATAAAATAACTGTTCTTTGAGGAAACCAATTGAGAGATAGAGATTAAATTAATCTTTTTTTTTTCCATAGAGGTATATTAATACTTTTCCTTAGTAAGGGGAAAGATTAAATAACAACAGATATATCTCAAACCTTTAAAACAAATTATGAGCATTTTTTTTTTTCATTTCAGTCACCCACTTTTCAAATCCCAACCTAGTCCAAATTATAACTCATGCACAACATCCACACCAAGCATCTCCTGGTTCAGTAGAAACATATGATGTGTTTAGCCTGCATTTGAAAATATTTAGTCCCAACACACTTAGTAGAACCATCCTCAAGGTGAATATAATCATTTAAGGTTTTCCTGCTGCTTTTCAAAACAAGCTCAGAACACCACCAAGGACAGCAGCACAAAAATGATCACCTGGGGTTTGAGAGCTCAGTAGGACATAGAAAAGGAAAAAAAACCTACATGGAAACAACAGGTCCTGCTTCCTTCATGCTGCATTGACATGTACTGTTGAGATTGAAGTCCTTAATGCACAAATATAGCCAAGTCTACAGCAAATCTACAATCCAGGTAACAAAAAGATAAAACAGTCCAAGCATGTCATTGTTATGGACATTCTGAGATGCTCATTTTAAATAGCTCTTTCACTGTGATGGTTTGGGAGTTATCCACCCCACATACACTATGAAAATCACCCAGACTAGACTCAGCCAGTTGGAAGTTAAGGACTGAAGCTCTACTGACAGCTTAGCACAATGTACAAGCAGAGATATACACAATAGACAGGAATAGTTACAGAAATATACAAGTTAAAGGTAATACAGAAACACAACTCCCCTCCCTGAAATCAGAGTCCCCAGGAGGGGCTCCCAACCACCCTTCCACCTTCTTCCCACACCTCTGCCTTACCCCAGGGTTTGGTGCAAGGGGAGTTTGGAGGATCAGCAAGGGGGGTTAGAAGCAGAGTGGTTAGTTAAGTTACGCAGCAGAGAGGCCAGCAGACACACAAGCAGCCAGAGAGACCAAGACTCACTCTCTCTGTGTTATCTATGTTTGTGTCCTTATACATCTCAGCAAGTCTATGAGTGAAGCAGACATCACCATTGTTTGCTTTTCACAGCCTATATTTTTTTTATTCATTAAAATATTCCAATCAGCCTCAAAGCAGCACATTCACCCCCATCCCTCCCCTAGAACCAGTCTTGAAAAATAGACCTCTAAACCTCAATTGATCTAAACTGGAATGGTCCCAGCACTGTGCAAAAACACCTTAAAAAGCACAGGTTCATTCCAGAACTACTCTGGGATTTTACAGTGGCATTTTAGTGTCCACCTCAGTCTCCTTTCACTTTTGAAATATTACTGTCCACTCTCCTGCTAAACACAGCTTCACTAAAAGTCTTATTTTTCTCTTCACACATCAGCACTTTCAGGGGGGAGAAGCACAGCTCAAGCCCAGGCTGCCTTGCGGCTAAAAGCACAGCAGCAGCTGGGAAAATGGGTCACTTTCTGACAGTTGACTGACCCCATTTCAGCCTGAATTGCAGGATGTGTCCCAGCGTTTGGGGAATCACAGGGTTTGTTTGCTGTCAGGGAGGTGAGGGTTTATCAGCACAGCTGGGAGCGGAAACGACCCAAATCCGCAGCAGGGCAACTTTGTGAGCATCAGAAACACTGTGGCAGCCTCAGCTGGTTTCTCCCCACTCCTTTATTGCAAGGCACATCCCTTCCAACCCAAACCGTTCTATGGTTCTGTGGTACAAAACCTTCATCCCTCACCACAGTGCACAAGCCCTCAGGCATATTACCCAACCCACAACACACAGGCGAGGACTGGAGTGTCATCCTTCCCACACATCTGGCCAGAGGGACTCCCCGTGTCACCACGACCCTCTCTGGCTTTCAGCCACCTCCACAGAACACCATCCACACCTGTACCTTAATGGCAGGACAGACAAAGATGGAGCCAAGCACACAGGGCTTGTCGTGGCTCATGATAGCGCTGAACTGCTTCCCAGTGCAGTCCCAGGGGAGCAGGCTGCTGAGAAAAGCCAAGTCCCAAACATTTTAAACAAAGGGGGTCAGCAACCTCTGGCCCTGTCTGGGGTACCTCATGCAGAGAAGGCTTGGGAGAGACCTCATGAGTGGGAAGAGGCCTTGGCTGCTATTTCCTGCCTTCTGCCCTGCCTGCAGTCTGGACGTAGGCAGACACACACTGAGTGAAGAGAGAGGGACCCACCAATGGGCAGCTGCCACCAAGATGCAGATGACACCTTGACCGTAACAGTCGCCCTCTTCCTCAGCAGCTGGCTACCCACTGCCTCTACAGTGAGAGGTGAGGCAGGAGGCAAAGAGGTCTCTGCTATCATTTCTGTCTCAGGCTTACTCATCCAGCTGGTCTTGAGCCTTTCCAGCTGTATTCATGCATGTAGCACACAGGGGCACCCACACAACATAAGACCCAGTTCTACAGTACGTTTCAAGCCTTGGATCACAAGTAAATTTTAAGGCAGAAAGGCCTGCAGGCTAGCTCCTAAGTACCAGTTGAATCACACACATCCACTAGGTCCACTAAGTCTGACAGAGCAAAAGAAATCAATAAAAATGAAAGACAAACCTGAAACCTATCTTCCTCTGGCTTTGCCTTCCCTCTCCCTGTGAGGAACCCTCCCCAAGTGAGGTGTTATTACAGCTTTCATAAATAAATTGGGCAAAAGGTCACCAAGTGCAGCCAGCTGACTCAATTTTCTATTATCTCAATACCTAATATCTTCTCTATCATCATTATTTTCTAAGAAATGAGGACAAACATATCTCCAAGAAGCTGACTGGTGCTTTGCCACATCAACACAGTGCTGGGGACTAGATTTAGACTAGATAGAAGAGTTTCTTTAAAATCAGGGTAATGAAATGCTGGCCCAGGTTGCCCAGACTCGTGGTAGATGTCCCATGTCTGGACATTCAAGAGGCTGGATGGGGCTCTGAACAACCTGATCTAGTTAAAGGGGTGTCCCTCTCACCACAGGGAGTTTGGACTAGGTAGCCATTAAAGGTCTCTTCCCACGCAAGGCTTTCTATGACTCTATAAAATCAAAACACAATTCAAAGATCCAGACATCACCCCTTAACAGTGCACCAATGTCACATGTCCACACTGTGATACAGTTTGTATTATGTCCTCAGTGACTCACAACATCATTTCAATCTGATCAGCACCCCAGAAGCTGTTTTGTGGGTGATGTCACTAATTTTCACCATCTTTCTTCTCTCTTTTCCCTACTCCCTCCAAGACCCAACTTCCACACAAAACCCTTTTTTTTCAGGTCATTTTGAAGAGGATGCTCTTTTGGTAGCATTCTGCATTTTCCTTCTTGCAACTTCTGCAGAAGCCTAGACTAAGAAAGTGATATATGGCCAGAAAGAGACCCTCACCCTCAAACTTAATTAGAAGCCTTCACTGTTCAGCAGGGTTTCAAGGGGACAGAAGCCTGAGGCAGCTGGATGGGAATACAAACCATACCATGCTCAAGTAGCTTTCTCATATTCATTCAGTGACCAAGATCCATCTGTTTATCATCAGCTGCAATACAGTCTGAGACAAAGTACATTGTTAATAGGGTGTGTTTGAGAGAAAAGTCAGAGGGAAGTGCCCTAAACTAAGTGATTTCTCAAAGTAATGGCTGCAGAGTGTATACCACACAGTAGCACTGCTCTAATGAGTATTTTTCTTCAGTCATCGCCATTAACTGTTGTGGTTTTGCTGGCAAAAGTCAGGAACAGAACAGAAGGGGTGGCAAAACACCTTCCTTGGTCAAGAGATATGAGTTCCTAGCACAACATTTTAAGGTTTGTATAAAGATGGTTGAAAAACAACAGTGATAGTTAAGAACAGAGAAAGCAGGAAAAGGATGAAGTGGATTTACCTAATCCAAATAAAGATGAATCTTCCTTCTAAATAAGTATAGAGATCTTGGCCTCACGCAAAGACTGCAAACCTCTTTTTCACTCAATCATTTTAGCAGGTCATAAAAATTGAAATAAGCACCTATGTAACCAAGAGAACATAGATGCATACACATCTACTAAAATAAGTAGGTAAAAATCTCGTAAAAAAAAAAAACATTCAGGTCCAAGCGTGCTCAAGGATTTGAAAAACTTGAATGCTGATTTTGATGTCATATATTATTATCAGAACAATAGTTCCTTTTGTCTACAAGCTTGCCTCTAATGCTAACCCAGAATAGTGTTTCAGAGTACAGTGAGCATTCTTCAAGCAACAGTTTTGCAGTACTTTGTACCCATGAGTATATATACTCATTGCAGACCATTAATTAGGCTGAAGGTACTTCCATCGGTCTTACTCAAGTTCTTCTTTCTCTAAAACATTATGTCATATATTATCACACAGGATCACAGGAACATTCTGGTTGGAAAAGACCCCCAGGATAACCAAGTCCAACCATTATCCCTACTCTACAAGGTTCACCTTTAAAGCACATCCTCAAGCACCACATCCAAACGACTTATAAACACTTACAGGGTTGGTGACTCAAGCACCTCCCTGGGCAGCCCATTCCAATGCCTCACCACCCTTGCTGGGAAAAAAAGGTTTCCTAATTTTCAGTCTGAACCCAACCAGTGGCAGCTTGAGGCCATTCCCTCTTGTTCTATCGCTAATTACCTGTGAGAAGACACCAGCACCAACCTCTCCACGAGGTCCTTTCAGGTATCTGTAGACAGCCATGAGGTCTCACCTCTGCTTCCTCTTTTTCAAACTAATTAACCCCACCTCACTCAGTCACTCTTTATAAGATTTATTCTCCAGGCCCTTCCCCAGTTTTGTTGCCCTCCAGCACCTCTACATCATTGTTGTAATGAGATGTCCAAAACTGAACACAACACTCGAAGTACAAGGGGACAATCACCCCTATCCCTGCTGGACACAGCATCTCTAATACAAGCTAGGAGGCCATTGGCTTTCTTTGCCACCTGGGCACACTGCTGGCTCATAATGAGTTGTTTGCCTATTACAACCCCCAGGTCTTATCATATATTGCTAACTTATTTAGAGGCTGAAGGTTGTGCTTTTTGGCTATAATTTGTTCAGCTCCACACTGTATGAAAAGAAGGAAGAGCCAGGAGACCACAGCACCACTCCTCACTGTGAAAACACAGCTAAACTGATGGCACTGAAGGATGCCCCTGACAGAGCTTTAATATTTGATTAGGTGAGAGCTGCAGATTCTCTGCTACGGAAAGAGCAGCAGTCAAAAAGTTGATAGCCAGACAAAATAACTTTTTTTTTTGTTCTACAATAATGTAGGAGGATGTCAGAGTTGTTCCTGCAGTCATCCAACTGCGTATAGCTACGGGACTTCTACCGATGAAGTATGGTAGCTGCACAGCACTACTTGGGACACAACATGAAAAACTGCACACTTGGGAAGCAGCAAGAGTGGTAACTGGGGGAGACCATGAAGCACACAAACCACAATCAAAGGAGCCAGAGGCTTTCAGTCATCCCTCTCTGAAGAATCTGTAACTCACAAATAGAGATATCTTGCAAGCAACACATCCTCTAGTTTAAAAATTAAAGTTAATAAGGTGCATTTTTTTCCCTGTTTTCGGCTTTAAGAAATCTGATGGTGTTTTATACTATCAAAGCATTCATTCATCATCTTGATATCTCGCCCCTCCCATTGTAAATGCTTTTCTGCTACCTTTTGAGTAACTTACATACAGTTGCTGTTCTTAGAAGGGTCACAGAAGGTTGTCTGGAGGCAAATAGAGACTCTACTAACTCTATTTCATCTGGTAGTGGAGACTTCTTATGTACGTTTATGCACATGCATGTTTATTGCATGAAATAAGTGTACAAAACCCAGCAGTTTCCTTTTCCATACATGCATACAAGTGAATGATGATTTTATTTGCTAAGAGAAGTTTGAATATCTGAGTTTGGAGTCAGGATAGAAATAAAAGCTCTCACTGGATCTTTTCCAACAGGACCTAAAGCCGGAAGAACTGCGGCAGTCTTGTGACACAGCAAGGAGTTGTATAACACTTGCCACTGCTGAGGAGTTATTTCTAAGGATGACATCATGGTTTGCTCTATGGACTTGTTCTGTGTGCCAGGTGATCTAGGGAGCAGGTTCAAGCTGCTATCTATTATTGGAACATATGACCCCAAGAAGACAGTCACTTTGTTCCATAACCTCGTGAAGTTTAAAGCTAAGTGGAAGTATTGCGTCACCCAAGATCCCGCGCTCTGTACTGTATGAGAGGCCATGTAACCACACTTACCCCTCTGCTCAGCCCAGCAGCTTGTGTTTGGTTTAAGCATCATTTTCAAGTAGGCTTGCAGCCCTGACCTGAATAAATCAAGAGCTGGGGAATTTATCACTCTGGTGGTTTATTAGAGCCGTTATTAAACCTCTCTGCTAAAGATACATGCCTAGCTCTTTGAGCTTTCTGGTTTCAAGTTCAGTCTTGTGACTCATCCTGCTAAATTACAGAGCCCCTTAGTACATATATCCTTTCCACAAAGGTGCTTAAGCACTGTCATCAAGTCACTCCTCAACCTTTTTTTGTGATAAGCTAAATAGCTGAATTCTTGATCTATGCAAAACTCAAGCCTTTAAGCTAACTCCCAAGGTTTCTGCACTCTTCAGTCTTTTAATGTCTCCTCAAAAGCACAGGCAGAAGGTATGCTGTACTCTAGGGCTGCTCTCACTGTGTTGTTTGTACATCAAGTATTACATTGACACTTTTGTCTCCTCTGAGCTCCAAATCCTTTCCCAGATATGTGTTATGGGATACAGGTCCTATTCAGGAATAAAAAGCTCAATATTTTGCTCCACAGTGGATAATTTCTCATTTAAGTACAGAAGGGCACATTTTCTTTGAATGAAATCAGCTCCTTAGGCTGTGCCCATCACTCTGCAGGACAGCACTCCCCTTGCTGTTGCTTGTCTTCCACTTGTACACCCTCTTCACAGCCACTAAGGGAGGCCAAGGCTTACACCACACAGGTTATGTTTAACCAGAGATGAAAACTTACACTGCAGCATTCCCAGGGATCAAAATCTCCACATCCTACATTGTCTGTGCTGTGGCTGCATTCTGGCCAGCCTAACTGCTTTTCTTTTCCCCCTTGTGCAAACCAAAGGACTGGTGAAGGAATGCAGAAGGACAAGAGAAAAAGAAATAGGTACCTGGCCACCAATTCAGCATGAGTTGAGGGCACAGCTGAAATGTCTGCCTGAATCTAGCATCTTGGCAGCACTGCCAGGCTTCTGCTATAATTGCAGCCATTCAACAGGGGCACGCATGGACACCAGATAACTACCTCTTCCCTGCTGTGGCAGGAGCTCATTGACTGCCTTGGGAAGCCTGCATGACTGCTGTCAGCCCTCTACCTTCTCTCAGCTAAAGTGCTCCAGCACAAGCAGCAACACAAAAATGAAGCATTCCTCTTCATGCACGAGGGAGATGAGACCAACACCTGACTGACTGACCATAGTCAAGCTCACCAGAGAGGCAGACAGAGGTAGAAAACAGACTTGACATTTCTCCACCATCATAGGTCCCCACTTATCAGTCACAGTGCCCAATAAAAGTCTGATGTGAAGGAACAAAAAAATGCCACCTCACTCCAACTAACACATGCAGGCATGAATCTGGCCCCAGATAGATCACAGAACCATCCAGGTTGGAAAAGCCCCTCAGGATGACCAAGTCTAACCAATATTTCTACTCTACAAGGTTCACCCTAAACCATATCCCCAAGCACCACATCCAAACGACCCTTAAACACATCCAGGGTTGATGACTCAAGCACCTTCCTGGGCAGCTCATTCCAATGCCTGACCACTCTTAGGTTTGCATATCTTGTCTTATAATGACCAAGGAACCTTCTTCACTCCCCTCTAGCCATACAATGCTTGTGGAGACTGTCAAGAAAGGGGTTTTGAACTTGCTCACAATCAGTTTTTCTGTAGAGAAAAACACAGCAAGGCCATCAGAGTCTTCTGCTTCAGCAAGGTGACACAGGAGCACTAACGCTATGTTTCATCTTGCAGTAGGCTTCTCCTTAGCTTAGTCAGGGTGTGCCAGGGAAGAAAGCAGAAGTGAAAGGAGACAGGGCACTGCCAGGAAGTACTAGGATCCTTTTCTGCTGAGGGAGGTGTAGACAAAGGGAGAAGGACAGAAGGAGTAAATCACCTTGACTGGGGCTTGGCCAACATACTTTTTTCCCTTGAATTTTCTTGGGCTGCATGTTCTGGCCCAAAACCCAAAGCAGCAATTCTAGCTAACCAGAAGCTGCAGGAAAGGCAGAAGGTCAGAACAGAGAGATAATTTTTATTTTTTTTTTCCTCTAATTCCCTCTTCATTTTGCGGAAGGCGCTCAATTAGGACTTGTTTTTGACCAAGCCACCCTTTACATCTCATCACAACACTCTTCACACTTTTCCCTTCAGCTTCTGCTTGAATTGTCACTGAAACCACCATTAAATGGCAACGTACTTCAGATTAAAAGGAAATCATCTCTGATTTACTTCGCATTGTGGATGGCTCCAGGAGCAAAAGAACATTCTGACAGCTGTTTCCATTTCATTGTGCCTTTTTTTTTTGTTCTTGAAAAAAGAGGGGACCATTTGTTTTCAATTTGCCTATAAATAAGAGGAAAACACAGCTGAGAGGCCCAGTGTGATTTTTATAGAAAGTTCATTTTTAGCAATCTGATAAGCTTATAACCACATATGCTTGAAATCACAGCTACAGAAAATACAGAAAGTTTAAAAAAGAAAAAAAAAAAGTGCTTGTCATGCAATCTAACATTTATTTCATCTAGCACTTAACAGCATTTGTCAAACATTCTGTGCTGGAGATAACTTTGGGCCTGGGCTCTGAATACACAGAAAACTACCTTGCAGATCTTCGACAAGAGAGTGGCCCAGAAATCACTCTAACCCCAAAGACACTTGAGGTGAGTAGCCTCTGTACAGTCAAAGGCTTGCTCACCTGGCTTGAATTGAGGCACCATGATACGTCAGGACAGGTAGCTATTACCTGCTATCCTGAAAAACAACTGGAGACAATCTGCACTGCTAATCAGGTACCTCCCACCAACTGTCTACTGTTGACTTCAAGGACTGCTTCAGTTTCTCTGGAAAAGGGAATTAGCAGATTAGGCTTTAACCTTTATGTGGTCAAAACTGTTGGATTCTTCTCTAGATTGAGAGTGACCTCACAAGCCAGCAGGACAATTAATCAGCTCGTGTTTATCAAAATGAGTCATGAAGGTAGTGGACTACACCTCAAAACTACTCAAACCAGTGTCATCAGTGACATCTGTTCCTCAGCCAGCACAGACAGAAATCTGTTTTCAGTTGCATGAGGAAGCCTAAACAAGCCCTGATGATAGCCAGAGTACAAGAGCAGATCCCCTGACTAGTCCCCTGATATCCTCAGAAAAACTATCAAAAACATGAATGAGGATTTTACACATGCAGATGGTTTAGCTGTATTCTAGGCAAGGTGTTACAAGCCTGGGTTTCAGTCTGCCCAGGATCTGGAAAATTTCAGGAGGCATGCAGTGATAAATTATCTTCCTTTTTGCCCAAGTATCATCATTTCTGTGACTCTGTGTTCTGGACATATCTCTTCCTACAGTCCTACTTACTGATTCATTACAATGGCATATAAGGAACTGATTCTGTTCCTGTGTAACCTGTCCTAGGTGATCCTGCCCTGGCATGGGGTTGGATTCGATCTCTAGAGGTCCCTTCCAGTCCCTACCACTCTATGATTCTGATCTATGAAGGAGGGGAGTTATGCCATTCCAGTAACAAGAGAAAATTCCCCAATGCTGACCATTTAGGATTTCTGAGGTGCAATGCTGATCTACAGTACAGCAATCTGTGGATACTGGAGCAAAAAGGGGGAGGGGGGAGAGATAAATAGCTCAAACATAATAGTACATCTTCAAATGTTAAGTTCTCTCTTTCCAGTCCTAGTACTATAAATATTGTTTATGACCCTAGTTTGTCCTCTGTTTTCCTTGAATATAATCACTTGGTGTCAGGCCCATACCATTTAACTGATATATTGTTAAGCTTTTATTAGTAATACAGTGTTAAAGAATATTTCTGATCTGACTTCAGTTTTTAACCTGAGTAGTTGAAGCCACTGGCAATGGTGTTCTTGGAGAAAGGTTATTTTCAGCTTGCATCATAGCTTGTGAAAGCTACAGGAAGCCATTAATAAACAGAAAGGTTTTATTACAGAGGCTCTGGTTGCTACCTTGTAAGGTTTTCCACAGATTCAGAAATCCAGCCTGTTTGTATCAGCAAGAGTGTCTGGAAACGATACAGCCTGCAGCCTGGAGAGGCTCCTAAATCTTCACAGGAGAGGTTGCACTTCCTATATAAGGAAGCAGGCTCTGTCTTAAAGGAAAAGTTAGACTTACAGGAAGATTTGAGGACATGCGAACACTTCCCATCAGACCAGCTGGCTGGAGCCAACATGGGTAACACTCATAAGAACTCATGACCAGGCAGTAAAAACACAAATTCACCAAGGGGCTCAAGACAGCACAACAATCATCTCTGTCCTGTCATGTCTGTGTCCTTTCATCAGCATCAAATTTCTCCTGTAAGAAAACTGTGAGGTACAGAACAGCCCAGGGCTGCTTATTAGGGAGTCTAAAGCGGGAGGCGGGGCGGGGAGGAAGGACAGCAGCCACTGCCACTAATGGCTGCGTGGGATAAGCCCCACTCACAGGCACTTGAGACTTGCTTCCTCTTTTGTCTTAGTAACAAAAATCTGTAGGAAGGCCTGGCAAACTGAAAGTGATGTAAAACATTCCTGGGTTTTATTTTTATATATATATATATATATATATATATACACATATATATATATATATACATATTTCCTAAAGTTTTAGTGTGCTTGTAGCCGCCCACCATACAGAGTTAAGGTGTCCATTCGCTCCCTCTGGCCTGTTTAGCTGACTGGACAGGCTTCAGATTATATCTAGATCTACATCTAGACTCTATCTACAGTGTGAATGCAGACTGTATCTATCATCTCGACTGAAAGAGAGACGGAAATTGCTGTGCTTGCAGTCCTCTCAGACTTTCCTCCAGGTGCTCTGCTGGCAGCAGGCTCTTCTGCTCCCCAGGGAGGCAAGCAGTGCTCTTTCCTGTAAATGTTCTAGTGGACAATAACTGGTCATTTGGAGAGTATGCTCTGGTTCCAGATAAACACTTGGAACAGACTGCCTGAGGAAACAAGGCTTTTTTTCACCAAGGAAGCTCCGCACTGCTCTCTGGACTCAATCTTGATTGCGCTCGCTTTGGCATCGGCCAAAAGAAACCTCACTGAAACCCACAGGGGATGGGATTTCAGCAAAGTGAATTAGGGCAGGTGGTTGCCTAAAGACCTCAGCTTTAGCCCCTCTGGTGATTTAGTAACACTGACTTAAAACCCACCCACCCCCATAATATCCATGTTTGTAATAGATTGATTCACATTGCCCACATACACACCCTGGGAGGACGTGACAGATTCATTCCCGTCATCTTTTACCACTCCTTAAGGAAAATATGTAACCAGCATCCCACCTGTCACATACTGAGTCACCTCCCAGTTTAAATACATTTCTTATTTGTATTTTTTTTTTCTATCCAGCAGATAAACAGTTTCATTTGTCAGTACAGCTCACTCCCTCAGAGAAAGGGCTGCAAAGTTATGCTCTAACAGAATGTTAATCACCCATCAAAACCCTTGCAGTAAGACATATGCTTAGACTGTATCCCTAGGAACAATAAAAGGCATTGGAACCAATTTCAGTCAAATGCCGTGGGTTGGGGCTCCTTTTAAGCTGGAAAGAGTTGGCGTGGTGACCGGTTTTGTGATACAGAGTTAACATCCTGCTGCCATGCAATCATTTAAGCATGCTGGTTTTACACACTACCATCCAATTTAAACCACGGATGGAGAACTGTTCATGAGTCACTGTACCAGGCTGCTGTGTGCCACAGGAATAGATAAGCTCTCTGTGGGCTTAAGCTCATATTATGATGTTCACAGCACTCCCCAGGTACTGGTCCCCGTTCTGGCCAGGAGGTCTAAAGCAGCAGCAGCAGAAGTCAGAGTTTCCTCCACGTGCAAGGCCCATTGCAGCACACTGCCAACACTCACCTCAGTGAGATGCTGCCATTTCCCTTCCCAAACCATTCAAGCTCCTCTTGTCACTGCAAAGCATGAGTCACATGCAAAGATTTTGGTAACCTGCTCACAGGACTACAGAGGCTGACAACCACAACAGGAGTTCCTAAAATACATATTTATAATGACCATAGGCTGTACCAGCAGTGCTAAATTTGCACCACTATTACACAAACTACTCTCACATTTATTGAAGTTATTTTTTTCCAAGAATCTTCATACATCATCTCTCCTCCCCGTTTTATGGGATATTATTTTCAATTCACAAGTGGGCACAAAGTTTAAGGACTATAAATGAGTTCTTTGCTAGAGCTCACGGAGCATTCTGGCAGCAGAATCTGGAGCAAGTTTGGCATCCCCACTATCTTGGCTTTGTGCTTTAATCAAACTTTATATAAGACCAAGGAGGCCCAGGAACTGGCTGTACTATCTCTAAGTCAGGAACTGATTACAAAGGCACCAGTGGCTCTTGTTCTTGCCGATACAGCTCCAATCTGATAGAAAAAATTATTTGACTGAGGGCTGGTTCAGAAAGAAGCCATAAACTGATAATACACACATTACTACAGGAACCAAGAACTTAATCTCTGATGGTTATTTCCCAAAGTAAATATTTAAATAAACTAACATCTAAAAAATAATAAAATGTAATTAGAGATAAGCAAGGTTATAAAAGTTATGCTCTCATAGGATGCAGGAAATTTTATTTCCAAATCCCCTCACCATATGATGGGATGAACAAGTCACTACGATGGAAACAGACTTTATAATCCAAGAGCAGGCTGCTTCTTCATACCAGAAAGCATTTCCTGTAAGGGGAAGATGTCAACAGACCCACATCGTGGCAAAAATGAGTTGGTTTATTTTAGCATTGGGTATTCTGTCAATATATTTGCTCCTGCTTCCAACACCCAGATTGATTTTTTCAGTGTCCAAGTCTCTCATCATAAAAGATGCATCTATTATCCAACAATCCAGGAGGCATTACAAACCCAGACACAACTTTATTCCTGCTTTCATTTCTTCCAAGGTGAGAAAAAGGTCTCATTTTCTGCCCTAAAGTTTCCTAATCACTATTCCTCTATTTCAGAAGTAAGCAGCCACCACTAATCTGCCTGCAGCATCTCTCCTTCATCTTTCAATAATAGAATGTCTGGGGGTTGAAAGCAACCTTTAAAGGTCATCTACACCAACCTCCCTTAAGTAAGCAGAGGCATCTGGATCAGGTTGATCAGAGCCCCATCCAACCTGACCTTGAATGTTTCCAGAATCAGGACATCTACTACCTCTCTGGGCAACCTGGGCCAGTGTTTTATCACCATTATAGTAAAAAATTTCTTCCTTCTATCTCCCCTCTATTAGTATAGAACCATCACCCCTTGCCCTGTTGCAACATGCACTGCTAAAAATATTGCCCCCATCTTTCTTTTAGGCCCCCTTTAAGTACTGGAAGACTACAGTAACATGTTCCTGGAACCTTCTCCTGACTTTGCTTTATGCTCTTTAAGGTCTCCAAAAACAACATGTCAAGAAAATAAATAACTCATGACAAAGAATTTTGGTCCCATAACTAGGGAATGGAGACTGCAGTGAACTGGAGCCAGGCAGGGCAGTGAGGCAGAGAGTCAGCCTGGTCCACAGGCTGCCAGCTCCATTGTCGGAGCTTAGGGAGGAAGAGGAGGAGCAGAGGCTGTGGCAGGTGTGGTGCCTCAATTCACAAGCTCAGTGACCCTCCATAGGAGCATGGCAGGAATTTCAAATGGGATTAGCCACCCGGACAAGGGAAAGGTCATACTTGACATTTCCACTGGAAATTCTAATGCAAATAGACCTCTGATACTCATGGCATTTTTTCACACACATCTTAACAGCCATACATATGTAAAAGGAAAATGATAAAATGTGATGACTAATTTATGTAAATCTCATAAAGGCAATAACACCAAGGGCTGACTACATAGAAGCATTAGTCAGGCAAAGGAGCAAGTTACTGTATTCCTCTTTTATTTGCTACCATTTCAAACTGGTTTATTTTGATAGGGTTGTTATTTGTTTAGCTTTCAAAATGTGCTCAGTGCTGTACAAGGAGTAGGCCACAGAGCCCTCACCTGTAGTAGGGAACTTGGTGACTTCTTGGCTTTATTTTGAATGTATTCAGTTATTGCACTGCAGGTAGGAGGTGACAGAAAGAGAACCTGAGAGAGGAGCCTTATTTCGCCTTCTAGGAAGCCAGTAATTTTTATAGCCTACCTCAGGCTTGAATTTTTACTGCACTGTAAAATCCTGGCTGAACACCCAAGGAAAGCATGAAAATTTTGCAATTAGACCCTGGTGCAGTTCAAGTGGGATACATACAAGTGGAAGATGAAGTGGGAAAGAGCGTTGCTGTAACAAAGCTTTCCTCACCTCACAGAACCCCAGCAAGGCACCAAGTGACACCTAGGTGCTCCCAGACAGTGCAACGTGGGCTGGCAGTTACAGCTGCCTCTACAACACAGCTCGATAAGCAAGTTTCCCGTCACGGTTGGCTTTTGTCGTCTCTGAATTGGACAGAACATCAATGCCTTGGTTAATGTACCTGAGAGAGAGAGGACAGTCGAAGGTATTGGGTTGGACAGCAGCAGAGGGGTTATTTTGGCTGTCCTGCTTTTTTGTTATCCTCCAACGCAGGTTAAACCACACAACAAACCAGGTGAACTGCACAGCAAACCAGAAGAATTGCACTGAGGCATCTGCAAGACTTTCCCTATACAAGTAAGGAAATAAATCAAAGCTAAAACGTATGCCAAGAAAACCTAACAGCCTTTTACTTCCAGCGAGCCAAGGGCAGATTTTACCCCGCTCACTCTCATCACCTGTTGTAGTTCAATACATCTGTTCCCTCTTTACTTGAACATTATTTCCAAGGGCAGGGCCTCATTTTCCCCAGTTGGGGATGGGGAAAACATTTATTAAACTCCTTAAAGCTTGTTTATTTTTCTTCAGGTTAATTACCTGCCCGCAATGACTGAATGTTGTTTATTACAAGTTTTAAAATGACAAGTTCATCCGAAACCGGAAAACAGGGATACTTTAGCAACAATGAAAGGCCACAATCCTGCAAGCACTTATGCATATGCTTCACGTTTTGCATGTAAATAGTCCCATTGACTGAATCCCAGTTCTTTGAAAGGGAAGAAAAGGCTGAAAGAGAATCATTGTTTTCCCAGGCAAACAGTGCCGGAGAAGAAAGGAACAAGTTAGGAATATAGAAAATTAACTCATTTCCCGTCTCCCACCACAGGCACACACATCCCACAACTCATGAAATTACTTCAGGTATCTTTTTTTTTTTTTTTTTTTTTTTTGGTATGCAACTCGGATTTAAAGATCTTAATGCTTTGTTACTTTTCCAAAAGAATTTATTTAGCCAGATCTAACACAGCAAAACACTTCAAGAGATTATTCAAGCCAGAACATATTAAGCAAGCGAAGAGCATCTCTGACACTCTGCATCCTTGAAGTACTTTAAAATAATTTAAAAAAAAAAAAAAAAAAAAA